>KE505084.1:247084-278366 GCA_000441515.1 Elaeis oleifera
GTTAGAGTCATATTATTTTTTTCTTATTTTCTTAAAGAATCTTTTAGTGTGTGAGATCCAAATTCTTTCTCCACATCTTAATAATTTTTTAGAATTTTTGGGATATGAAAAGGAGGTTTTGGCATTGATTCATGGCACCCTTTCTTGGAAAGTCCCAATTCCTAGTCTATAAAAGGGGACCCCTCTCTTGGATGTCCCATAATTAATTCTCTTATAGATTTGTTATTTCTAGAGCATCTTCTCCTCCTCCTCTCTTCCTCCTTCAGATTTTCTATCACTTTGGAGTATCCAAGATGCTTGTAGAAGAAGAAAGAGATCAGCTGTCGAAGTTGTTCGCAGACTAGCATCTCCGAGCCCCTGATCTATGCCAGTCTTCGTATGAATTTTTTTATAGAGGTCAGATGACTTCGTGTGGCTATGGGCGACCTGAGAAACACCCTCTCCAATCATTGGATCAGAGAAGATCAAGATCAAAATTTGTTTCGTAATGATCTCTAACTTATTTTGATTCTTATGGTAGATCTAATAGTTAGATCTAGAATTTTAGCATCGATGAGATCGATGTGATTTTATTTTAGATCTAAAATATATATTTTTTCATATCAAAGATCTAGATGTGGTAGTCTAAGATTAGATCTTATATATGTGATTAAGATTAAATTATTTAATCTATTATTTTACTGTATAAATTTAAATTATATGTACTGCACTACCGCATATTTCTTTCAATGGATATATGTAACTTATGAGATACAAATCTGAAGCCTTTTTAAAGTTCAAAAAATTCAGAAATGAAGCAGAGAAGCAAATTAAAAAATTTCTAAAGGTTCTTTGATCAGATCGAGGAGGTGAATACCTTAGTGGAGAATTTTTAAGTTATCTTAAGGTATATGGTATAGTCTCACAATAAACTCTATCTAGAATACCTCAACTCAATGAGATTTTAAATAAAAAATTGAATCCTATTAAATATGGTTCAATCCATGATGAGTTTTACTGACCTTTCTTTATTTCTTTGGAGACATAGTTTACTTACAGCTAATTACATATTAAATAGGATTTTCACTAAACTATTCTTACCACACCGTATGAGATATGGCATGATAAGAAACTGAGTCTGGATCATCTCAGAATTTAGGGATGTCTAGTCCATGTCAAGGACTACAGACAGACAAGTTAGAGGCTAGATCTTTGAGAACTCATTTTATAGGATATCCTAAAGAGTCTTTAAGATATTATTTCTATCTCTCAAAGGATCACAATGTGATTGTGAGCCAACATGCTAGCTTTCTTGAAAAATAGTTCATCTAAGATAGAAGTAGTGGGAGACAGATTGAGCTCGAAGAGAAAATCTCTGAAGAGCAACGAGTCTCAAAACTTATGAAACCTATTCAAGCTAAGCCAATGCACGCATCTCCTCCACCTCATAGATCTAATAGGATTTTTCATCCTCCTTAGCGATACTTAGGTAATATCACAGAGAATGTAGAGAAAATATTTCTCGTTGGAAATAGGGTACATGGAGATGACCTCAAGACCTACAGCGAGGCGATATCAGATATCGACTCCGAGAAATGGTTAGAGGCTATGAAATCAGAGATTGACTCAATACACTCAAACCAAGTATGGACCTTAGTGGATCTGTCAAAATATATAGTACCTATTAGGTGTAAATGGATCTATAAAAGAAAGATTGGCTTGGATAGAAAAGTAGAGACCTGTAAAGCAAAGCTTGTGACTAAAAATTATAGTCAATGTGAAGACATTGACTATCAGGATATTTTTTTGTCAGTGGCTATGCTAAAATCTATTCAAACATTACATGCAATTACAGTATATAAGGATTATGAGATATGATACATGGATGTAAAAACTGCTTTCCTAAATGGATATCTTAAGGAAGATACCTATATGGAGCAGTCTTTAGATTTCACCTCCAGTTATGGAGATCATAAAGTCTACAAACTACAAAGATCTAATTATAGATTTAAGCAAGCATCTTGGAGTTGAAACACCCACTTTAATGATGTGATCAAATCGTTTGGTTTCATCAAGAATGAGGAGGAACCATGTATGTTCAAAAAGATCAATAAGAAAGCTATCACTTTTCTCATACTGTATGTAGATGACATCCTCCTGATTGAAAATGATATTTTCATATTGATCTCAGTCAAATTGTGATTGTCTAAGAAATTCTCCATGAAAGATCTTGGGAAGCATTCTATATTTTGGGGATTAAAGTCTGTAGAGATAGATCTAAGAGGATGCTAGGCCTTTCACAAAGATATATATTGAGGAGGTGTTGAAAAGGTTCGGCATGAAAAACTCCAAGAGGAGACTTATGCCCTTCAGGCATGAAATTCATCTCTTCAAGAAGATGTGCCCCAATACGGAAGAGATATAATGTATAGGCAAGATCTCTTATGCTTCGACTATAAGGAGTCTCATGTATGCCATGCTATATACACAATCTGATATAGCTTATGCTGTGAGTGTCATAAGCAGATATCAATTGAATCCAGATGAAGAGCACTAGACATCTGTGAAATATATCCTTAAGTACTTGAAAGAACTAAAGATATGTTCTTGATCTTTAAAGGAGGAGAGTTGAGGGTGCAAGGACATACTGATTCAAACTTTATGTCTGATATTGATGATCAAAAGTCAACATCAGGTAGTATTTTCTTATGCAACGATAGTATTGTGAGTTGGAAAAGTTCTAAGCAACCTGTCATAGCAGACTCCACTATGGAAGCTGAGTATATTGCCATATCAAAAGCTACTAAGGAGGATTTCTTGTTCAAACAATTTATCACAAAGCTGGGTGTGATGCCATCAGATACTAGTCTACTCTACTATGACAACAACGATGTCATACTCTTAGCTAAGGAGCTGAGGTCTCGTCAGAAGTCCAAACATATAGAGCAATGATTTTATCTTATCCTTGATTACCTCAAAAAGTACATCAAAGTATAAAAAGTTGACACCACGGGCAACGTGGCTGACCCACTGACTAAGTAGCTGAGCCAATAAAAGATCAAAGTCCACCTTAAGAAGATGGGATTTAGATTTGTGGCCAATTGACTTTAGTGAAAGTGGAAGATTGTTAGAGGTATGCCTTAAAAGCTAATTAGACTGACACATATAAACTTTCTAAGGGCATAATTTATATCTTTGAAATTATTAATGAAATAAAATTGGGTTGTTTTTTCATTCATATTATGTAATGTGTCTATGAATCATCCGATGAATTAATAAAATAATGATACATATTCTCAAGAGTTAAAAATTTGAGATAGTATCATTAATAATTAATTCATAAATTACTCTCGATCGATGGATCATCATAGGGATAGTGAATGATCTGGATAGATTGGTATATAGATTATTTTTATTTAGAAAAGATGAGTCTCAAGTCTATAGTGCGGAGATACTAAAGCGAAAATGCAGGTGGTTATTAGAGAACGAGGGTATCGAACAAGACCAACACAAGTAGTCACTTAGATATCTATCTACTCATCAGTGACTTACTCAATGCACAATAATATGAGTGGTTATTTGATCTATGGTGCCTCAGCTATTCATAATGATGTTGTTGTAGTTAGACTACATAATTACTTGATTTTCTAGCTATTCGAAATCTTATGGTGTATGTTGGCTACAGTAGGCTCATTGTAGGAATAGGATATATATCCAGATGGGATCTATTGATCTTAGTAGATAAGAAAAATTCTTTATGGATCATGAGATTGAGTTTCGAAGACCATGGCCATAGCAATATGAATGATGGAAAGGAGTTTCCATAAGATTTCACAAAAGAACTTACGATTGAATCTTACATATGATAAACGAGGGTTTGATGAGTTATCTATAACATCCATCTTGTTGGGACTCATGATAGAAGAATCGAATCATACAGTAACTGGACCTAAAGATTCATCTATTTAATTATATTGAATTGCTACTACATACTGCTAGATGTCACTGATGGATTATGAGATCAATGAGAATTATTTTGATAATCAATAATTCTCAATTGATTGAATTAAAAATATTTCAATCTATTGAAAAGAGTTTTAATGATATTGTTGATGAAGATTATGATATATTTTACTATCAGATAAAATTGAACCTATGAGATCACACAAAAAAAATTGATCTAGGATTGTGTAATCGGGCTCATGTAGTCCGAAATGGGTTAGAATTTATGAAATTCTATTGGGTTTAGGAATCTCATGCTAGCATATGGTTAAATCTAAATCCTCTTGAGACTTGAAATTTCTATTGGATAGGGATCTGACCAAGTTAAATGCATGCAAAAGGGGCACCAAGAGTTAAGCTTCCCATCTGATTTTTGATAAGGATTAATAACAAAGGGGCACATGCTCCAAATGGATAAGGATGAAGGGCACCAAAAGTTGGCGCATCCCTATCTTGTGTGTGAACAAGAGAGAAAGGAGATGGGGCGCATGCCCCATTGGTTTTGCATGAGAAAAGGAGGAGGTGGCATCCATCAGATGAGCACGCCAAAATGGGTAAGAGCCAAGAGTCTTTTTGGGTTAAGGCACTGAATAAGTCAAAGCCTTAAACCATTAGGAGTTCTTTAGTGCTATTTAAATCCTTGAGAGCTAAGATCTCAAAACCATAGAGAACTAGAGAAGAGCCTGCACCTCTCTCTCTCTTGCCTCACGTCCTTCCTCTTTATGCCTCACACCCAAAGGTGTTGAGCATTTTTCCTCTCCACACCTAAGTGTTGGGTGTCCTCCATCTTCCACACACCCAAGGAGTTAGGCATTCCATCTCCACATCCAGAGAAAGAGTGCATGCTAATTTTTCTTGAAGAAAAAAGATCGAGTTTGAGAGGAGGATCCTAGATCGTTCTTGTGATACCTATAGAAGTCAGACATATGTGTGGCTCTTCATAGAACTTGAGAAAAGATATCTATGATCATCAAATCACGATGACAATCTATCCATGCTAGGGTGAAGATCTGATCTTCATGGTTATTTTATACTTTGATCTTAAGGATATGATAGAACTGGCTTTATAAGATGTGATCTCAAAGATGCATGCTAAATTAGATCTCTTTCGCTATTAAAATTTTTGTTAATCTTGCGTGTGTACCATAGTATTTTCTTCACTACCTACCTTAGATTTTGAAGATATAGAGACTTGCATTGATTGTATAAGGGATAAGTTGACTAAGACTAAAAAGAAAGAGGCAATTCGTAGTTTAAGCTTTTTAGAAATAATTCACACTGACATTAGTGAGCCTTATTCCTCTACAATCTATGGTAATAAATACTTCATCATATTTATTGATGATTTTTTTTTATATCATTATCTTTATTTAATTAAAAAAATCAGATGTTCTTGAAAAAATTTTAAATCTTCAAAATAGAAGTTAAAAAATAATTGGAAAAGGTCATCAAGATCGTAAGATCTGATCGTGAGGGTGAGTATTATGACAAACATGATGTGGTAGGATAGATTTGGGATTGTCCTATAGAAGTAAGAATATATAATTCGATAAAGAAAAAGACTGACCCTAGAACCAGTCGCTATTATTTCATTGCATATCCAGAATATGCTAAAGCATATAGGTTCTATAGTCTTGGGAGAGGTAACAGAATTGTAGAATTACTGACTGCTAAATTTCTAGAACTTGATGTGGCTAAGTTGAATCTTCCCAAGCTATTGATATTAATAGTTGTCAGATTGAGATTGCCGGCATTTCTATGTTTATATAACATGAGAATGTAGTTCCTACACCCATTGATAGAATAGATGTTTAGACCCCTGATCCTCCTGCTCCTATTGAGAATCTTCAACTAGTTCAGCCAGTTGAGGAGATGCCATTAAGGAGATCTACCAAACAGAGGAGGCTTGCCATTCCTGATGCTTTTCTTATCTATCTTAAGGAAAGTGATTATAACATTGGGCATGCGGTTGATCCCATAATATATTATGATGTTGTGAGCTGTCCTTAGTCTAATTTGTGGATAGATGCTATAAGAAAAAATACAGTCTATGGGTAACAATGAAGTGTAAGAGCTTATTGAGCCTCTTAAGAATTATAAACCTATTGGGTGCAAGTATATATACAAGACAAAGAAAGATTCTAAGGAAAGAAATGAGCATTTTAAGGCTAGATTGGCTGCTAGAGACTTTACTCAGAAAGAGGGAATAGACTACACCGAAATTTTTTCTCTAGTATTCTTAAAGGATTTCTTCAGAATCATCATGTCTTTAGTGGCTCATTATGACTTGGAGCTTTATCAGATAGATATTAAAACTACTTTCTTAAATAATAATCATAGTAAGGAAGTGTATATGAAATAGCTTGAGGGTTTTTAGGAAAGTGGGAGAGAGCATTTAGTCTATAGATTGAAGAAGTTCATCTATGGCTTGAAATAAGAATCTCGACAATGAGACTTGAAATTTGATGAGGTGGTAACCTCTTTTGGCTTTGAGAAAATAAGATTAATCAGTGCATCTATCTCAAAATCAGTGAGAGTAAGTTTATCTTTCTTATTTTATATGTTGATGATATCTTATTGTCAGTAGTAATTTGGTTTGCTTAATGAGACTAAACAAATGCTATCTAGAACTTTTGATATGAAAGATCTTGAGAAGATAACCTTTGTCCTAGGTATTAAAATTCATAGGAATAGATCACGTCATCTATTGGGTTTGTCATAGAGGGCATACCTTAACAGGATTCTTGAAAAATTTAATATGTAGAATTGCAAACCATGTGATGTTACTAAGGATGACAAGTTCAGTAAAGATCAGTACCCTAACAATGAGCTTGAGAAAGATCATATGAAGAATATACTTTATGTTAGTACTATAAGGAGTCTGATATATGCTCAGATTTGCATCAAACCTGACATTGCCTTCATAATGGGAGTTCTTGGTAGATATCTATCAAACCCAAGCTTCTAATATTAGGTTGCTGCAAAGAGAGTGATGAGGTACTTACAGAAAATCAAAGACCATATGCTTGTGTATAGAAGAGCTGATAACCTAAATTTGGTAGGCTATTCAGATTCAGATCTTACTGGGTGCCCTGATGATTTTAAAATAATTTTAAGATATATTTTATATGAGCTGGGGTGCAGTATCCTAGAGGAGTGCTAAACAGACCATGATTGCTTCTTTCACTATACAAGCTGAATTTATTGCCTATTATAGTGCTGCTACTCAAGTTGTTTGGCTGAAAAATTTTATTGCAGGACTTTAGATTATTCATTCTACCATCAGATCGCTGACAATCTATTATGATAACAGAGCTACCATGTTCTTTACAAAGAATAATAAATCTTTCAATAGATCTAAATATTTAGAGCTGAAGTACTTGATAGTAAGAGACCTATGAAGAAAGGAGACAGCCGTTAAGCACATAGATACAGAGCTCATGTTTGCTGATCCTCTGACCAAAGATTTGAGGCCCATATGCTTTACCAGGCTTGTTGAAAATATGGGTATATTAAGTTCTTTTGATGTACTTGGTTAGTAGGAGTGACTTTGTATTTATGTCTTATTAATGTTTTATTGTTATAGATTTTTTTCATCTCATACACTTATGATGAATATCAATATATATTGTTGACATGATAAATTAATGATATACTTGTATTAATTCTTTTAGTTATGTGTACATATTTGTTTTAGTATATTTGAAGATATTTTTATTTATGTACCTATTATATGAAACTTGAGACTAGGTATCAAGTCTCAAATATGTTGTGCTGTCTCGTCATTGACACCATGTTGAGTATATGAGATAGAATGGTTTGTTGTTGAAACCGTTAAAATTAATCTTGCTTATTTGTATCCAAGCTTGTTTTTTGAAGAGGAATTGAAGGACCGACAATGAAATAATATGTATTTGGATCACTTTTGGATGATACTTTCTTGCTACACTACTACACCAAGACTCATATCGATAGTATTGGTGATGTTTGTAGCTATGGATAGGTCTTGTGTCAAATAAAGGATACAATGAATCCTATGATTCAGCATGATTGATGCTAAATGGATCATATTTTTTAAAAAAATCATGGCCACATATTGTGTTTTCTATTGTTCAACTCGAGAGTCATTTTTAAATAAATATTTTAAATTTAAAATCATAATTAATATTGGCATTAATTATTTACTTTGCTTTATTAAAAATGGACTGATTATATGATCTGAATTAATAGACATGCATGTAAGCCCAATATTGTGAGTGATCCTTGTATTTTGGACTATGCGCATCTTATGTTGGGTGGTGTGGTTGGGGCGGCACAGTGTAGGTCTGAATCCGACTTAAACTCATAATGGAAGGGCCTATTTGGGTTAGTTTTAAATGGCTAGATCCCCTCTCCACTTTCTAAAAATATCATGAAATTGGTTCTCAGGCTTACCCATCGAATAGCTACCTATTGAGAAGAAGCTAGAAAGAAGAACTTGGCTTTTCATATTCATCTGAGCATATGTGATTAATCAATTATTCGAAATCTATAGCGAACATAGATATACATCCTAAATCTTAGAATAATTCGGTGTTCTAAACTTACATGGGAATTATGAATATCTTATATGTGGAGATCTATTTTTGAATTATAATTTTGTGTTCTAATCTTTTGCATGAGATCTATGAAAAAATCCTAACATCATATAGCTTTAACAATAGTTCATGAGTTTTTTACAACATTACTATCATGATTTTTTAGGTATAGATTACATGGTTTTGATGTGGTTTTGGTTTCTGTTTGTTCACATATTACTATGTTGATTGTATCATACAACTTCGATTGTTCTTCATAGGTCGTAACATTGGTCATTGTGGGCACACTAAATCGACCCCAGGCCACATGGCATCATCATATGAAATCAAAAATTATAAATCTCAAAGCACCAAATTGCGGTATGGGTAAGCAAATGCTTAGGTCGATAAGTGACCGACTTGGATGGAGATACCCTAGTGTTCTTTACACCCGAAATGAAGGGTCTTGGCTCCGACCTCTTTAGCTCACCTCAATTCCTGATCGAGATCGACTATGTCACCAGCAATATCACCTCAGTATTCTACCAAGGTGGACCACAATTAAGCTACAGCTGGTCATGATCTCACGTATAGTTGTCAAATATAGCTAAGTATAATCTTATTCCCAGCTAGTACATACGGTTATATTCTAGCTCACTTGTAGGTGGCTCTAATAGCCTAACAAATCCCTCTAATGGCCTAACAAACTCTGTAACGATCTCACCATCCCTCTATAAATAGAAGATCAGGGATCCTCCATCGTTAGGTCCACATCTTTGGACTACGAGAGACTCTGTCGGTGAAAAATCTTGTCAGTGCTTGAATAAGAGCTTTAATTTTCATCCAGTCCCTCTCTAGTTCCACTTGATCTCTCTTGCTCTCCCACTCTTTTTCACCCCTATTCTCAAGGCTCAAACTGATTTAGGCATCAGAGGGTCAAAAATTAGAAGATCTCTATCTAATTTTTTTACTTCTTTCGCAGGATCCTGGAGGACGATTCGGACTAGATCGCGGCCCACTTCCATTTCGACTTCACCAGATCCATCCCATCCTCTGATCTTGAGTCTTACAGTAATAGAATGATGCTAGAGGAAGGATTTCAAATTCTTTATGGAAAAGATGGTCAAAGGATGAGCACAGCAACCCTCTCCATCCCCACCTGAAGGAGCGTCAGAAGCGGCACTGCCATAGCCATCAGTCATCATTGATCTCCAACAGTTCAACCTCCTCATTCAGTAAGTTCAAGCTCTAATAGTAGATATCCAATAGCTTCAAAAGAAAGAGAAGTAATATCAAAATGAAGCTTCTCCCCTGAAAGTTGTGTCTCAGCACGGTCATTAACCAGCCCATCAAGATGAACACTATATTGATAATGAGGCTGATGGAGAATCTACCCCACTACTATGAAAATCCGAATGGGGTTGATTTGGAGCAAAAGTCCTGGATCTTGAGAAGCACTTGATGGAGATCTAAGTAGGAGATCGATCCCAGAATAAAATAGTTTAATATTCAATCTCCTTTTCTTATAAAATTCTAAATGAGCCGATTTCGAATTAATTCAAGATGCCCGTCGTTGAGTCCTTTGATGGCTCCACTGATCCGATGGATCATATTGAGAGTTACAAAGCCCTCATAGCTTTACAAAGGGCTTCTGATATCCTAATAAGCATTACTTTTCCTGCTATCCTTAAGAAGGCAATGAGGGTATGGTTCTCTGGACTCCTGCGGGGATCTATTTCTTCTTTCGAATAGCTCAGGAAGCTGTTTGTCACATATTTTGATACTAATCAACCTCACTTAAGGCACACAGACAGTTTGTTCTCTATTCAGCAGTAGAAGGGAGAAGACCTCCAAAAATATGTGGCTCGCTTTAACACAGCCATCCTAGAAGTAAGAAATTTTAACGAGACAGTTGCTATGTCTGACTTGAAGAGAGGGCTTCAAAGTAATCGCCTGATCTTCTCTCTAAATAAAATTTTTTGATACATATGATAAAATGCTCGATCGAGTATGGTAGTATGCTCAGGCCGAGGAGGAAGAGGCCATCTTGAGATAGGCAAAGAAGGATAAAAATGGAAAGAAACAGTCGAGAGAGGACAATGAAGCCCACAGGGCAAAGACCTCGATCGACCTCAAAAAAATCTGAGGTCAAGAAGTCCACCATGGTGTTTTGACTCTTACACTCCTCTATCTGCCCCCTAAGATCAAATATTGATGGAAATTGAAGGAGAGAGATACCTCTGGAGGCCCGACCTACGAGGACTGCACCAAAAAAAGAGATAAAAAGAAGTACTATCATTTCCATCAGGATCATGATCATGATACTAAAGAATGCAGATAGTTATAAGATAAGATAGAAGTCCTGGTGCATCAGACATACCTCGATAAATATGCAAGATCGAGCAAGACCTTAGAATACCAACCTTAGGCAGAAGGAAGCTCTGAGGACCACAACCGATCTACTGTTGGGGTTATTCACATGATATCCAGTGTCTCATAAAGCATTGATGATCCATCTCCTAAGAGATAGAAGATAGAAGTTATTTTTTTTTCTGAAAATGATGTAAAGGAGATTCAAACACCTCATAATGACGATGTTGCTATCTCTATGACAGTAGCAAATTATGATGTAAAAAAAATTCTGGTTGATAATGAAAACTCTATCGATGTATTGTTCTATGATGCATTCTCAAAAATAAATTTGTCAGGTCAACTGAAACAAGTCAGTACCCCACTAGTCGGATTCTCTAGCAATTCAATAGCTGTCGAATGAGAAATTACTCTGTCGGTCACAGTAGGATGAGAACCAAGAAAATTGACGGTGTAGCTCACTTTTCTGATGATCAAAGTTCCATCTGCCAACAATGTCATTTTCGATCGACCTGGTCTTAATGCTCTCAAGGTCATTGTCTTCACATACCACTTGCTGGTGCAATTTCTGACTAAGGAATTGGGGAGATGCATGGAGATCAGATAGTGGCTCGGTAATATTTATGATCGGTTCCAAGATGAAACAACCCTCAAAGAATGTGTCAATTGATATGCCAAATCCATTAGATAAGCTCAGAAAGATCTGAGGTGAGCCCGTCGAAAAGCTGGAAATTATTCATCGACAGATGATCCAGAAAAATAGTTCAGATCGGGATAAGTCTTAAACCCAGTCTGAAAGATAAAATGATCAAGTTTTTTGGCAAATATTGATGTATTCACCTGGTCAGCTTCTAATATGTCTGGTATTCCTGCTGATGTGATTATCCATAGACTGAATGTTGATCCAGGGTTTAAACTGGTTCAACAGAAAAAGAGGTGTTTTGCTCTAGAAAGACAAAAGGCAATGGCTGAAGAGGTTGATAAGCTCCTGAAGGCAGGATATATCAGGGAAGCTCATTATCTAAAGTGGATAGCTAATGTTGTTATGGTCAAGAAAGCTAATGACAAATGGAGAATATGCATCGATTATAAAGATCTCAATAAAATCTGTCCAAAAAATAGCTTTCTCCTGTCAAGAACTAATCAATTGGTGGATGCCCCTTCAGGTGCCACGTTCCAGCGCCTTGTCAATAGAGTCTTCAAGCGACAGATTGGCTGAAATATAGAGGTCTATGTTGATGACATGAAAGTAAAAAGTGCTAAGGAGGACCAGCATATTGCCAACCTGAAAGAAGTGTTCAGGGAGCTTAGGAGGCACCAGATGAACTCAACCCAAATAAGTATGCTTTCAAAGTGACCTTGAATAAGTTTCTTGATTTTCTCATAAGTCAGAGGGGAATAGAGGCCAATCCTAAGAAGATTCATGCATTACTGGAGATGAAATGTCCACCCTCAATTAGAGAAATCCAATAACTCACTGGTCGAGTGGCGGCTCTTAGTCGATTTATTTCTAGATCTACTAAAAGATGTCTCCCATTCTTCAAGATATTGAGATAGATTAAAATTTAGATGGATAAAAAAATGCCAGAATGCTTTGATGATCTAAAAGATATCTCGGCTCTCCCCTCTTCTATCGAAGCCAGTCGAAGGGAAGAGTTATATATGTACATATCTATCTCATCCCATACGGTTAGCTCAGTTCTTATCCAGAAGAAATAGGCATCCAAAGGCCTGTATATTATGAAAGCAAATTACGGTGAGATGCTGAGACCCGATACCATAAGACTAAAAGATGATATATACTCTGATTACATCGGCTCGATCGCTTCGACCTTATTTCCAAGCCCACATAGTTATAGTGTTGACAAATCAACCACTTAGATCGGTGCTACAACGAATCGACACTTCAGGTCGGATTGCTAAATGGGCCATTGAACTCAGTGAGTTTGATATCCAATACCGACCTTGAACTATAGTAAAAGATCAAGTACTAGCTGATTTGTTATGGAATGCACCAGTCCCAATGATGGATCAATTTTGAGAAACCTTGAAAAGATGATGATGATTCATTTTGGGTTTTACACGTGGATGGAGCTTCTAATTCTCAAGGAAGTGGTGCTAGTTTGATTCTGACGAGTCCTGAAGGGTTCATCACCGAGCAAGCCTTGTGGTTCAATTTCAATACTTCTAACAATGGTACTGAATATGAAGCCCTGACGGTGAGGTTGAAGATGGCAAAAGAACTCAGAGTTAAAAGGCTAAAAATTTTATCGACTTGCAGCTTGTCGTCAAGCACGTATGAGGTCAGTTTGAAGCTAAAAACTTCATAATAGCTTGATACCTATAGAATATAAGGGAGTTATCTAAAAATTTAAGAAACTTGAAGTACTCCAAATTTTGAGGTCAGAAATGCCCGAGCTGATGCCTTGTCACACCTTGCCACATCAGGTTTCTCTGAACTGAATCAAAAAGTCTTAATTGAGCAATTGGATAAACCCAGCATTGAGGTTCTCTCTATCTTCTAAGTCGGTCATGAATCAAGCTAGATTGATCCTCTCGTGGACTATATATCTCAAGGAATTTTACTAGATGATCCGGTTAAGGCCAGAAACATTAAAAGGCAAGCCTCCTAGTATTTCTTCAACGAAGCCAATTATATAAGAGGTTTTATTCCCTTCCATTACTTCAGTGCCTGACACCATCCGAAACTGAATATGTACTTCAAGAAGTGCATGAAGGAATACGCGGAAATCATCTAGGGGGTAAATCGCTTGCTTATAAAGTCATTTAGTAAGGCTACTACTGTCCAACTATCCAAAAGAATGTGGCCAATCTTGTCAACAAATGCGATCAATGCCAAAGGTATGCTAATATTCAACATCAACCCACTACTGAGCTCATTTCTATTACCGTCCCATGGCCCTTTGCAATTTGGAGAATGGATATTTTGGGACCTTTCTCAATGGCAGTAGGATAAAAAAATTTTGGTAGTTGCTATTGATTACTTCACTAAGTGGATGAAGGTAGAACCTCTGGCTCAAATCACTGAGAAAAAAAGTAAGATTTTGTCTGAAAATCAATAATTTATCGATTTGGTTTACCTCAAATAATCATTACCAATAATGGTCGGCAGTTTGATAACCCTAAATTTAAAGAATTCTATTCTAAACTTCATATTGATCATCGGCTTACTTCCGTTGGACATCCACAATCAAATGGTGAAGTCAAAGTCATGAACAGGACTATCATCCATGGGTTAAAGACAAGACTTACAGAATCAAAGGGATTATGGGTTGAAGAACTTCATGGTGTTCTATAAGCCTATAGAACCACACATCGGATATCTACTGGGGAAACCCTCTTGAAACTTACCTATGGAGCTGAAGCTATAATTCCAGTCGAAATTGACCTATCATCCGATAGAATCAAGAATTTTCATGAAGCTATGAATTCTGATTGGTTGAGAACCGATCTGGATCTTCTTGAACAAACTAGAGAGTAAGCCCACATCAGGATGGTAGTTTATAAGCAGAAAATTGCAAAATATTATAACACTCAGGTGAAGCCAAAGTTATTTCAAAGGGGTGACCTCATCCTGAGATGAGCTGAAGTTTTTAAATCGACAGAATAGGATAAACTTGCTCTAAAGTAGGAAGGACCTTATCGGATCACTGATGTCGTTCATCTGGAAGCTTATAGAATTGAAAATCTAGATAGATCTTGTATTCCCCATACTTGAAATTCTGAAAATCTCAAGAAGTATTATCAATAAAAATACTCTAAGGAGCTCATTCTTCTATATCCTGTGTTGTACTGAAAATCTGATCTCCAGACCGATGAAGCCCCGAAGGGTCGAAAAGGAGATAAGATCTCTCAATCTATATAAATTCGATCTCTAGATCGATAAAGCCCCAAAGTGTCGGAAAGGAGATAAAATCTTCCTATTTATATAAATCTAATCTCCAGATCAGTAAAGCCTCGAAGGGTCGGAAAGGAGAAGATCTCCCTATCTACATAAATCTGATCTTCGGATTGGTAAAACCCCAAAGGGGCAAAAAAGGAGAAGATCTCTCTGTCTACATAAATCCGATCTCCGGATCGGCAAAGCCTTGAAGGGCTGGAAAGGAGGTAAGATCTCTTGATCTACATAAACCCGATCTTCGGATCAGTAAACCCCGAAGGGTCAGAAAGGCAACAAAATCTCTCAATTTATTGAAGGTACTGACCTCCAGACCAATCTCCAAATTGATGCTTTTGAAGCTCTATCGAATATCGACCTATGAATCGAAGTAACCCAAAGCTCTATGAAATACCGATCTCAAGATTGAAGTCATCTCATGCCAAATTAAGGGTCAAGATTATCTTATATCGATCTCCGGATCATGGTTATCTCGAAGGCCTATCGAAAATCCAATCTACTCAAGACTACATCGGACAAAGGTATGTTCATGCCTTAGCAAAACATTCATGTCTCTTTCATTGATTTGGAAAGAAAGTACAAAAGAAGACCCATATCGGGTCATTACTGATCAAAAAGACCCATATTAGGTCGATACATCTCAAGAAAAAAAATAAACAAACTACAGGATGACTACCAAAGCACTGGAATCCTTCTTAGTAGGTTTCTCCTCAACTTGCTCTAGCTCTTTGGTAGTTCCGGTGGCAGGAGGTTCTATGGAGTTTATGGACCTCGGCTCCTTAGCAGTCTCGGGAGTCTCAGTTGCTACTGGAGGCATTACAGTTATTGGCACTGCAGCAATAACTTCGGTACTATCCACTTTGGCCTTATCCCGACCACCTGTATCCTTAACCAGCTCCTCAGCCTCTTTCATAGGTGACTCTGAGTCCCCCTTTATGCCCATATCAATAGCTGTCTTCGGAGTCATCTTGGACACATCGACTTTGGGATACAGCTTTTTAATCAGATTCCGACACTGGCTGAACCCATAGTCATATACCCCCATGGAGCTCTAAGTTACTTCCTCCTCGAATTTGTTAGAAGCCTTATACAGCTCTACTGGTTTAATCACCACATCGGTCGCCTTGTCGTTCTCTTGTTTGACTTGCTTTTTCAGGACCTCTATGGCCTTCTCATGAGCTTCATTAGCCTTGATTGTTTCATGCAATCTCAGCTCCACTTCTTTGTTTCTTCTTGGCCCGTTTGTGCAGATTAAAATTTTCATCTCCTGTTCATTTATCTTTCACTGAAGGTCTAGGAGATTTTGATTTTTCTCCTTCAGTGAGGTCAACTTCTCTTCAAGCTGACTCTTGAGGCTCTCAGCTCATTCAGACTCTTCCTCTTGAAGTATCAGTAAATTGGCATCCATGGCCTCTTTGTTCTATAGTAGATAGGCCATGTTCTCATACATGACCTTAAAGTCAACGGTAGCCTGTGGGACAAAGACTCAGATCAGTTATACACCAATGACAAAAAAAAATAAAATAAAAAGAAGAAGAAGATAGAGAAAAAAGAGAAGAAGAGAGAGGGAAAAGTGGGGGAAGCGACTCACTGCATGAGATGCTCGAAGCCAAGATTTGCAACCTCCTCAGGCTTGTTTTTCTGGTGTGCCTCCATGTCGACTCTCGACAGCACTAATTCAAGGAGATCGCGACCTAGCTGAGGTCACTCCAGAAGGGACATTTGGGTCACTGTGTCCCCCTCAATTGAAGTTGACGGGGCTACAGTGGTCGAGGTCAACTTACAGCCAGGCTCCTTGGGAGGCAATGCAGAAGAATCATTTTTTCTTCTCACCTCGGTCGGTTGAAGAGGTCGAGGCTCAATTGATATTCTCCGAGAGGCATCACTTCTCCCTGAAGTAGCAAGAGAAAGGGTGGCTGAGGAAGATCGAGATGGTGCTCGAGCAAGAGGATCCGCCCCTTTAGCTTTCTTCGAGGGAGGCGCAGTGACAGATGGCTTCGGCCCTTCCTCTCTCTTATCATCCTTCAGTCTATTCAGATTGAACCCCATTTCTACATCAAAAAATGTACTTATAAATGATATGATGATGACAAAAAAAAAAAATGTTAGTCTTACCCTGAGAAGAGTATAAGCTGATCTCGACCTCATACAATACCTAATCATCAACAAGTCTAGAAAGCTTGGGCACTTTGGTGGTTATCAAGACTGAATGAGCCAACTCATCCCTAGAGAGGATTTCAATCTTAGACTTATGCCTAGTGTCTGGGTGCCCCAAAAAGGTCCTAAAACCCTATGGTATTGGGGCTCGGACAAAGAAAAATGGCCTTTCCAGTCGTGGATGGAAGAAGGAAGGCTAGGCCTGAATTTATGATTTTTTTGAGGTGAGAAGTACCACCAACCCTCTCATTAAGATGTTTTTTCAACATAACTAATGACCTAAACAGGGAGACTCTAAGCTCCATGTGAAGAAGGTGACACATGATTATATACACTATTATCAGCCTAACGGCATTTGGAGTTATCTGAGTAGGGTGAAGCCTATAAAAGTCAAATACATTGCAGAAAAAGGATGCAATGGGAACTGAAGTCCAGATCAGAGGACTTCATCATAGAAAGCTATGCAGCCCTTAGGAGGTTCAGAAATCCAACCTTCAGGAACTGGCACCAGCATTTCATATTCATTAGGTATGTCATATTTTCCCTAAGGGTCACCAAATTCTCCTCGATCAAGATGGATACCTTGGTTTCTGGTCCAAGATAATCCATAAGATCACGTATAAGAGATTCTGCACCAGGGTTCGAGCTCCCTTCATCCATAGAATCGACATCCAGATTCTCTCGAAGAGGATTTTCTATCTCAAAGGTTAATAAGGGTTGGGTTGACCTAATATGTGGGTCGTCTATAATTTTCTGCCCCTCTCTATCTCTAGCAGACATGTCTTCCCTAGAAGGAAAGGAAGATTGAAGAGGAAAATTGTAAAAGAAAGGAGGGGCTATCTGGTGACTCAAAGAAAATGGATGAGGAGAAGGCCAGTATCTAAGAACAGTGGATGAAACCCCTCTCTCCCAGGGATGAGAAAATGCTCTTATTTTTTTGCTCCAACGAGCTCTCTCTCCGACAACCGTTGAACACGAGAAGGCTTCTGGGGAAAATTCGACAGCATCTCCATAAGAAAAATAGCAGAGATGAACAATCGCTAGGGGGTGAAACCCTTTATATGAGAATCAACGGTTCGGATCGACGGACTTTATCACCGATTTGTGGTAGTTGGCACCAATCCAGCGGCCTTATTAGATGGTGGTTCGGTACGTCTTCACCAGATTCAGCCATGCTAGATTGATCTGTGACTATATTGATTGGCCAAGCAGATGCTGATAAATGGCACACACCTATCCGATGTTTCAAAAATTGCCTTTCCAGATAATGATGGTGGAAGATCGGACGAATCATTTTCTGAAAGGTCAGATCTCTTCATTTTTAATCAAATAATTAATTTTGATATTATCAAGATATGGCGCATTTATATCTGGTGGCAACATCGTTAGATTGATGAAGCCCCGAAGGGCCCAGTTATTGTCCGATCGTCAGATCGGTGAAGCACTGAAGGGCCCAGATATTTTCGATTGTCAGATCATTGAAGCCCTGAAGGGCCCAAATATTATCCGATCGTCAGATCGATGAAGCACTGAAGGGTCCAGATATTGTCCAATCGTCAGATCGATGAAGCCCCAAGGGCCCAGATATTGTCCGATCGTTAGATCGATGAAGCCCCAAAGGGCCCAATGTTGTCCGATTGTCAGATCGGTGAAGCCTCGAAGGGCCCATGTATTGTCCAATCATCAGATCGGCAAAACCCCGAAAGCCCAAGTATTGTCCAATCGTCAGATCAGCGGAGCCCCGAAGGACACAAGTAATGTCCACCATCAGGATGGTTAAGCCCCAAAAGGCACATATGGGAATAGGCCGTCGGACCGATAAAGTTGTTCATAAATAAAATTTGATCTTCAGATCGGTAAAATCACAAGCAGCAAAAGTAAAGGCTCAACCTTCGAATCAGATATTTCTACTTCCTATGTCCAATCTGATAACTATCACCGTGGACATAGGGAGTGGGGGGCAAAGTGTTGGCACACTAAATCAACCCTAGGCCATGTAGCATCATCATATGAAATCAGAGAATTATCAATCTCAAAGCATCGAATTGCAGTATGGATAAGCGAATGCTTAGGTCAATAAGTGACTGACCTGGATGGAGATATCCTAGTGTTCTTTACACCCAAGATGAGAGGTCCTGGCTGCCATTGATCGGCCCTCTTTAGCTCACCTTAGTTTCTTACTGAGGTCGACTATGTCACCAGCAATATCACCTCGGTCTTTTACTAAGGTGGACCATAACTAAGCTATGGCTGGCTATAATCTCATATACAGTTGTCAAATGTAGTTAAGTATGACTTCATTCCGAGCTAGTACATACAGTTATATTCCAGCTCATTTGCAGGTGGCTCTAATCACCTAACAAACCTCTCTAACAGCCTAACAAACTCTGTAACGGCGTCACCACCCCTCTATAAATAGAGGGTCAGAGATCCTCCATCAGTAGGTTCACATCTTTGGACTAGGAAAGACTCTGCTAGTGGAAAATCTTGTCAGTGCTCGAACAAGAGCTTTAATTTCCACCTAGTCCCTCTCTAGTTCCATTTTGATATCTCTTGCTCTCCCACTCTTCTCCAACCATGTTCTCAAGGATCGAACTGATTTAGGCATCGAAGGATCAAGAACTGGAGGATCTCCATCCGGTTGCTTGACTTCTTTCGCAGGTTCCTGGAGGATGATTCGGACCAGATCGCGATCTAGTTTCATTTCCGCTTCACCAAATCCATCCCATCCTCTGATCTTGAGCCTTGCAGCAACAGTAATGATCTTTTATCATGATGGATTATATGGTTTGGATATAGTTGTCAATGCCCTCTCTGTAGATTTATCAGTCATCTCTGTGTGGTTGCAATTTGAAGAGCCACATGTGTGGCAACCATTCCGACCACCTTATGTTAGGCAATGATGCATGGAGTGGCTCTGAGACAATCGATAGAAAATATTTCAGTTTCTTCTTTTCTATTACTGTCAATAATATAAGCACTCATATTCTGAGCCCTTGCAATCTATATGCTCCCCCATGATAGCTACTAAGATAAGACTACTATTCTGCTGCTGTAAGAGGAAGGACTCAACTTTGTATGTCTTGTAAATCATTCAATTATATATATATGGGTCTTGTGTGTTAAGAGTAGTGAAATGGATCATATATTCTACTTTTGTGGTAATGGCCTCATATGTCCCTCCCTGTAATATGTTAGCTTTTCTATAATATCTAAAAATTTATTCATATGTATTTGTTATAGGATCATTCCTTTTCAAAGGTTCAAGTATTTGGGCATAGAGCATTGACTGTTAAAAGTTCACAAGTAACTCCTTGGATACTAACTTGGAAAAAATGCAAAGACTTCAAAAGCAATTAGCAACAAATTAGGAGTATTATATTCAATTTGTACATAATTAAAGATCCAACAAATATGAAAATACTATTGTCTATTCAATCAATACATGTCACATAAGGAAGATGACATACTTTTCAAACTTTACATTATATTTCATTATTAGAATACTAGGTGGTATTTTTAATTATCAAATAAATAAAATAACTAATATAAGACATCATATAATAAGAAAGTATGAATAAAAATGAGTTGGAAACTATAACGCGGTCTGAGGCATGCTATGTATGGCGGTCCCTTTAGAGTAGACTTGCCCTGTCCCTATATAAATGATTAATGAGGGTCTGCCCCCAAGATATCATGAAGTACTTCATACTAATCTTACGGTGCATTCTATTAAAATAAATCAAGGACGAACCCAAACTAGTTTGAGCCCAAATATTGATGGAATACTATAATATAAAAGTCTAAAAATAAGAAATGGAATGACAGAAATTCTGCCGTTCTTCTCTATGTCTATTTGGCCCTTATGCTACCCTATGACCCTTATTTATAGGTTTCAAAAGGGTGTAAGTCAAGAAAGATGATGTTTAGGAAATATCCATCTACGCAACTCTTTTAATTAAGGGACACACTTTCACCAAGAGTTGACTCAAGAAGAAAGGATAAATCTCTTCATAAAAATAACAATCATTCATCAAGAGTTCCAGATATCCTCAAAAATGAAATTAATATTAAGCATAAAATGATTAGAATTTTGAATCACCCAAAATTAAAAAATAATTGTAAAATTTCAACACTGAATAGGTCGAGCAATTGCACCATTCAGATGGATTAGAGGATTTTGGATCAGATAATCTAGATAGATTTTTGAATCACAGGTTGAATATGCCGATCCATCGGGATCTTGAAACATTGGCTCAAATTAGATCAATTTTGGCTAAGTTACTCAAGTACATATTCTCTTTAGTTCTTTGTACCCCTGCTTAATTAGCTCACATGGTAGGGATAATATAGGAAGTGTATGCTTGCTAAAACCTGGAGCATGGTTGTCTCATTCATTAGTTTGCTTGGTTGGAGTTCATGTTCAGGAATTGTAATTTTCTTTTCTAAAAAAAAATGATTCACCTAGAGTAGGACAACAAAATTTTTTAATTGAATTAATTCAATATCTAATTTATTTGATTTATGGAAAGCCATTTAGTAAATTAGTTGCAATTGCTAAATGTATGCAAGATAAATAATATCATAATTTTTTAGTGAAAAGTAAGTATATAACAAGGTAAAGAAGAGTGCGTGAATTGAAGTTATTTTCTTGTAAAGAATTCCTATTTTGATTCTTTTTTTTTTTTGTTATTAGACTGGATAGCATGCATCTTTCTTTTTTTTTTTCTTTTTTTTTTTGTATTAGACTGGATAGCATTAAGAGTTGATACAATTTATACCAATTTGTAGTTCGCTCATGATTTAGCACTGGACCAACTCATCAGCACTATTACCACATTCTACGACCCACTCTATACCAACCAACTGCGAGATAGGCACATAGGAGGCCAAAGGTTTTGTCCACAATGGATCTGCACTCAAGTCAAGCTAGTCTTGTTTGTATTTATGATTTTGATCATAAATATAGACTGAATTAAGTTGGAGTAGGTTAGGAACCCTAGTTGAGAATCATATGTTGATACAAACTTATATTATGTTTTACACTCATGAGTCTGGAAAATTTAAGATGTTAACATGAAGCAAACTCCATTTTTTAAGATAATTAAAGCCAACTCAGCCAACATCAAGCTAAATTCAAGCCTAAATGGATCTTTCAAGAATTTAACAGAAAGCAAACTCTGCTTTTTTGAGAAACAACAAGCATCAAGCCGACATCTATTAGTTCAAACCTAACCCATATTAGGCACAAATCATTCAAGAACTATAAGTTGGACTATCTGAGCTCAAGTTCACAAACTTGAAGGCCCTTGAGCCCTACTAGCCACTATAGGACTTTTGATAAGTCAGGCCTCTTTTTCTAACTAAAGTCTAAAGCAATCTACATTTCTTCTAAAAAAGAAATGATATAATCTGATATTCGATCATTGAGATTGTTGGACCACATTTTGTCCATCCGATAATATGACGATTTTCCAATGATGTGGCAAACACGTGGCAACACGATCTGACCATAGAGACCACATGGCCTGAGTGACGTCACGCAGCCCCTTCAGCTGCTCTACAAGCTTCGACTATAATCCGATCACCTAGATGAGATCGGCAGCTCGACGATACCTACATCGTCAGACAAACACCGGCTCCATTCGATCTCCACCCGGATCCCCTACAAGATCCATCGAAGCTCCAGAGAGTCTCAGGTGTGCGGAGCATCCTGATCTGACAGCCGATGGTATTGGCAACCTTTTCCCACTAATAAATGATCAATCCCATCAAGACCGGCTGACACCTACTACCTCTAGCGCTCTGATTGCCATTTCTCCGATGAGCGGTGACCTGCCACCTGACAAGCCTCTCCTCATAAAAAGGAGCAAAAGCCAACATCACAAGCGGTTCCTCTCTCTCTAGCTCTGGCCATCCACCTCCTACTATTCTCCTTCTCTGACTGTGACTGACTTAACCATCGAAGGATCTCCCACCGGAGAACCCCACATGGGTTTCTCTATCGTGCGAACTTTCCCTATAGGTACTCGGAGGCCAAGTCTGGTATCCCCTGCTCTAGCCCGATGATGTCAAGTTGTGTCGCTCGTGCCACATCCTCTGATTGAAGAAGAGCAATAATAGATTGACACTAGAGAAAGGGCTGACATACACCCCATCTTCTGAAAAGAGGTGGTGAGAGTTCAGTGTCAGAACAACCTTATCATGTCACACCAGTAGTTCCTCGTCGTGCAGCAATCCTAGAGGATGGAGCATCGAGAGGCAAGCTCCCTGATGGACCACCACCATCTACCCAGACTTGGTTGCTACCTAGACAGAGCAAGTCCGAGCATAGCAGGTGCACCTAAGACATGGAAAGGACATGAGCTCCATCGATGACTCCATCCTAGCGAAGCCACTAGACCCACACCGAGCAGTACGAACAACGGTGGAGGTCCACGAATGCATGCACGAGCCTCACGCCGAAGATCATTGTTAGCCAAACCGGCTCTCCGTGCCCTTCGCTCTAGCATCCTCAAAGCTATTGGAGAGACTATCAGTGAGACCGATTGCTAGAGTCCTCTAAGGAGGACTCCACTCCAATCCTTCCCCCATGACGACATCTCTCCCAGCATGAGAGCAGACCTAAGATGAAGGCCTGGGGACTAGAACATCGGATAGACGAGTTCCAGGAGGTCAGCCGCCAGCGAAAAGATAGCTTTCACTTCATGACTCAACCTTTACTCTCGAGAGAGACCTTGATTGAGCCGAACTCGAATCGGTTCAAAACGCCATCGGATGGGCCGTCCTATAATCCATCAACCTCTTGGGTAACCAGGAGGACTAGAGTAGGTGGAATGGTGCACAGGCAAGAAAGAAGTAGGACTCATATGAGCAAGGGTGCACGCAGAAGCGTGCGCATACTACTCCTACCAGGGCGGAGTCCTCCTGACCATCATAGGTGCCCGAGATCTGAAGCCCGCGTCAACACTCTCGTGGCTATGTTGCACCGATGGCATTTCGGTCTGATACCCCTACTCACCCATAGGCTAGTGAAGTGAGAGCACTGTCGACCGTAAAGATCTTTTTCGACTTCGGTCTGATACCCCTATTCGCCCACAGACGAGTGAAGCAAGAATATTGTAGATCATGAGGATCTTCTCCAACTTCGATCTGATGCCCCTACTCATCCACAGACGAGTGAAGCGAAAGCATCATAGACCACAAGGATCATCTTAACTTCGATCCAATGCCCCTACTCGCCTACAGGCGAGTGAGGTAAGATCGTCGTCGACCGCAAAGACCATCTCTAACTTCAGTCCGATGTCTTTACTCATCCACAGGTGAGTGAAGTAAGAGCATCATTGATCATGAAGATCTTCTCTGACTTCGGTCTGATGCCTCTACTCATCCACAAAAGAGTGAAGCAACAGTATCATCGATCGTGAGGATCATTTCTAACTTCGCTCCGATACCCCTACTCGCCCATAGATAAGTGAAGCAACTTGCGACAATCGAAGGCTGCTCCAACACAGCACCCGAAGGGGAGGTCTTTGGCCTTTCTATAGGGTTGCTCCTCCCTCCTCGTAGAGATGGCTTCTTGGATAGTCTCTGGTTGGGTGTCCGATGGATGGACACATTCTTTTAGGCTTCTCTTGGAGGATGACTAAGGGATACATGCTCTCTAGAAGGATGGCCACTCGATAGCTATAGTGCCCTTCGAGGAGGTTGTGACCTTCGTCGGGAGGAGGGGCCTTGCATGGAGGCCCTCAGTGGCCTATTGGCATGGCTCGAACCAATCAATGTGACTTGTTGGCAAAGTCATCGGTGTTGCTCCTCTTCATGGTTTTCCCTTTTGTTGTCATTTTGTTTTTTCTTATGTCTTCCCCTTGACTCCCACACGATTGCCATTGTTATGCCTTGTCCAATATCTGAAAGGTCCTAAACTCACTTATCCGTGAGTGGTTTACTCAGATTTAGGCCTGGGATGACATTGTTTCGTATCGACGATGCACTCTCTCGACTTATCTGCTGATGATGGGGCGCACCAGATTTAGATCGGAGATGACCTTTGCAGTCAATGATGCTCTCGCTTCACTCATTTGTGGGCAACGAGAGGTATCGGATCAAAGTTAGAGACGATCCTCACGGTCAACGATACTCTCATTCCACTTGCCTATGGATGAGTAGGGGCATCAAATCGAAGTTGAAGTAAATCCTATGGTCGACTCCTCCTCTAGTGCAACAGAGAATTTTTAATTCCTCCCAAGCCAAGATGAAGTCCACAAAATGGCACCCTTCCCTGAATGACAAATGGCAGCCCAACCAGAGGAACTGGCTCCCCGACCATAAGGGAGACGTCCGCTACCGGTCGATAGTGGGAGGAACCATTCCACCATGCCATGGAAACTAGAGGTGGATGTTGTCCCAAGGTGATGAAATGTCCCTTTATAAAGGGACATACATTGAGCACTCCCAACGACTCCTGTTCACCAGCGATAGGTGTCAGTAAGGGAGTGGCCGCAAAGATTGACTCAATCATTGATCAGAAATTTGAATCATACGCCCTGCAAAACCATCATTTCCAAGGTGTGCAGTAATAAAAGCCTAACATCCTTGGGAAACAGGTGTCAGTAAGGGAGTGGCCGCAAAGATTGACTCGATTATTGATCAGAAATTTGAATCATACACCCCTGCAAAACCATCATTTTCAAGGTGTGCGGTAATAAAAGCCCAACATCCTTGGGATTCTATGAAATAGCTTTCAGAAATAACTTCCCAAGACTCTTGGGGCTCACCCAAGAGGCCAAATGGTTTGAGTCATCGACCGCGATATGATTGATCTATTCAACACGATGGGAGTCACTGAAGCTCCCGACGATGCCATAGCCGCTATGTGCTTTGACAGCCAAAGATCGCAACCAAGGATTGCCGGCGCCCCATCTCCCCATGGTAGAGAGAAAGCGAGCCGTCAAGTGGATGCGTGGTGCATTTTAATGTTGCCACGACCTAGGTCCCGCACCTTGACAAGTCCGTTGCCATGATGACAAAGCGACATGGACTTGAAGATGAGTGCCTAGTTTCCTCCCCCAATGAAAACTTTATGGAAGATCAAGCCGACTTCTTAACCCGAGCTCAAAAGTGTTAGAAATGCGGACAGTTTCATGCATGTATTTCAAAATTCTTTTGAATACAGCGAAAGAGATCTAGATTAATTGAATACAGCAAAAGAGATCTAGATTAAACCCTTTTAATCCAGCATGCATCAGATCAAATATGTAAACTACTTATGCCCAGATCAATGACATGCATAATTTGAGAATTTAAAATCCATAGATTGTATCTATACTGTAGATCAAATCTACGAAAAAATTGAGATTAGATCTCAATACCTTTGTATGGGTCGAAATACACCACAGCTGATGATCATGGATTTGAAGATTTCTTAAGCCACACACATGTCGAGCCTCTACAGGTATCCATACAAGGCTCCAATCCGATCAGAGGTACGATGATCTCATCGAGGTACTAGCTCTCTTGCAGAGATCTTCTTTTGATGGCTGATCTGACTCTTTCTTCAGATCTCTCAAACTCTCTAAAGATGAAGAAGAAGAGGAGGAAGAAGAGGTGGAGGAGATGGAGGAAACTCTTTCTTTTCTCTCACTAAACCCAAACCCTAGATGAAACTCTAGGGATCTCCACACCTAAACCTAATGCCCATAGATGTCTCACAGCCCCTCTCAAGACTGCACACCCCTTTTAGATTCTTTTTCATGATGAAAACCTTTTTTCACGGTGAAAGCCAACCGAAATCTTCATTTTATCGCATAAAAGAAAGGGGGTCTTATGGTTGGCGTCCAAGGTGGTTTGGATAAGAACAAACTCATCCAAGATAAGAATAAACCCTTATCAAAATTCAAAATCGAATTCAAATCAAATTTGAATTCAATTTTGAACAAAACCTGATCCATATCCAAGGTAGATAAGAAAAGGCGACAACACTCTAATAGGCATGCAAATCCTCATGCCAAAATCAAATTTGTTTGAGGAGTTGGCATGAGAACTTGGGTAGTTGGCACATGGGATGAGTCCAATCCAATTTGGACTCAAGGTTCTTCCAATTTGGTCCAAACCAAATCTCATTTAGTTAGACCCAAATAGATGAAGGAACCTAATCAAATTAGGTATCAAATCAGATCCTAATCCAATTAGAATTTATCTGAACTCAAGTTTTGATCAAATTAGAAATCAAATTCTCTTGCAATTAAGTTATCTCATAACTCAATCTGACCAAACTCAATCCAAGTCAAACTGAATTCAATTCAATTAGACTTGATCTGAACCTAATTACTCAATCAAATTGAACCAATTAGCAAATCAATTATAAATTAATATTTTATAATTCACTAACTCTTATTAAATTATATTATTATAATTTTTGCATAAGATTAATCATCAATCACATCGACGACTATACCCTTCTATGATACATAACCGTTGATCAACCATCTAATCAAATAAGAATCTCTTTTGTATGTGATTCCATAGATTCTATTCTGTCTGGTAGTGAGATATACTATGATCTTCATTACAATATTATCGAAACTCTTTTCAATGGATTGGAATAATTCAACTCAGTCCTTCGAGGATCATCGATCATCAAGACGACGCTCGATGAATTTCAATATCCACTAGTAACACCTAGCAGTATGTGGTAGCAATCTAGCAAATAAAATAATGAACCTCTAGGTACAGTTACCATATGATTCAATCCTTCTATCATGAGTCTCGACTTGACGGAGGTCATGGAGAACTCGTCAAACTCCAACATCAATCATATGTCAGATTGACTCGACTCGAGTTCACTTATGAATTTCATAAAAATATTTTCAATATTCACACTTGCTTCGGCTGAAAATTTTTGAACTCGATCTTGTGAATCGCATAGGACTATTCTTTTCTACTAAAATCGATAGATTCTTTTAGGTGCATCCTACTCCTAACAGTAAATTTGAATCCACTGAAGCCAACATACATACACAAAGATCTGAATGACTAAGGATCAAGTTTAAGTATAGTCAAACCCAACAGCCTCACTGTGAATAACCAATGCACCATAGGTTAAAGAACCATTCACACCATTATAGCATCAAGAAGACCATTAATGAGTGAGTAGTCATCCAAGTGGTTTCTCATGCTGATCACGCTCAGTGCTAGTTGTTCTCTAACAACCATGTGCACTCTCACCCTAGTGTCTCCACACTGCAGACTCGAGATTCATTTGTCCGAAAAAAGATGATCCATGCATCGATCTAACTGAATCGATCAATGTCCACCATGATGATCCTCTGATGGAAAGTATTCAAATATAAATCACTAATAATATATGTCTCAAATTCTCAACACCTTGAGAATATATAAAATCATCTGTTAATTTTTAAGATAAATCATGGACACATAAAATATGATTGAAAAAATAAATTATTTTTATTAATAATAAATATTTTATAAGTATAAATTTATATCTTGAAATTATAAAATATGTCAGTCAACAATTGACTTTTAGGGTACACATCCAACAGAAAGAACACTTGGGCCAAAGAAGGTGGAATAAAATCACCAAGTAGGGGAAAGGAGGAAGAACGACGATAAAAATAACTCCACGACTGCCAAGTAGGGGAAGGAGGAAGAATGGTGATAAAAATGGCCCCACAACCATGGTCAAGTAGGGGAAGGGAGGAAGAATGGTGATAAAAATGGCCCCACAACCATGGTCATGGAGCTTCGAAAGGATAAGGAGAAGATCACCCCAAACAAAGAGGAGGAAGAATCCTTCACATGGTTCCGACGACCGAGCTTCTTCCAGCTTCATGCACCCGAACCTCAAAGAATTCAAAGGCAAGGTTTCACATATTGGAGATAAGGGTGCTCACGAGCTGGAAGGGCCCAAATATCCCATCGCATCCACAGTGATCGAGGCCGCAACATCGAGGGCGTCATGAACCAAAGGACTAGAGACTTCTCTGCTAAAAATGCTCCAAAGACATCAGATAATAGCTAATACAGAGTGCGAGAACCTCGATGAAGATTTGATGGCTGAAACCCAGGATGCGACTTTGGGACCTAAAGCAGCAGGAGGGCAGAAAGCAAGAATGCGAAGGATCTCATTATTAGATGTATGTCCTAGAAGCCAATATGGCTAACACATTGTAATATATCTAGGACATAATTTTATACTTAATATATTGATATGATCAATAAAAGGGATAAATTCTTTTTCACTCAAGTGTAATGTATCCTTGAATCATTCATAAAATTATTTTGATACATATTCTCAAAGTATTGAGAATTAGAGATATGTATTAATTTATAAAAGCTCTCGGTCATAGGATCATCATGAAGGCGATGATAGATCTAGATAGACTGGCACATAAATCACTTCCTTTGGGATAGATGGGTCTCTAATCTACTGTGTAGAGACACAAGATGATAAATATGGATGGTTGTTAGAGAACAACTGGCACTGAGCGTGACCATACGAGAGATCACTTAGATTTCTATTCAATCATCAGAGATTATCTCGATGCTGTAATTGTGTGACTGGTCTTTAACTTGAGATGGTACTGCTACTCATAATGAGACTGCTAGAGTTTGATTGCACATAAACATAAGTCTCAATGAGCCCTTGTAGTGGATGTTGGTGACAGTTGGTCCACTGTAGGAGTGGGATGCGCATCAGGATAAGATCTATCAATCTTGATAGAAAAGAGTAGTCCTATAAAATTTAAGAGGCTAAGTCTAAGAGTCTGTGGTTACAGCAGTGTGATTGATGGAAAAAATTTTCATAGAAGTCACAATTAGATTTTAGCTAATCAATCTATCATATGACTGATATTGAGGTTTGATGATTTATCTATGATCTGCCATCTAGTCGGGACTTATGATAGAGGGACTAAATCACACGTTAAGTACACCTAAAGGTTTATTCAGTTCTACTAGGTTGCCACTACATACTACTAGGTATCACTGGTGGATTGTGAGAGCTCACTAGGGTTGTTTCGGATCGACAATCCTTATTGAGTTAGAGTGAAATTGTATAAATCCATTGAAAAGAGTTTCAATGATATGATGATAAGGATCATTGTATATCTCACTACTAGATAGAATTGAACCTATAAGATCACACAATAAAGAGATAAGGCCTGGAATAAGAAATTAAACTTATGAAGTATCAATTGGATTTAGAAAAATCCATTGGATCCATGGTAACCTTGCTAGCATATGGTTGGACTTAATTTTTTTTTCCATTGAGATTACTTATTTGATAAGATAATTTAACTTAATTACCTATTAATAATCTATATGAATAAGATTCATGAGACTCCAATTGTTGGGTGTCTAATATTATGGATCATATAAATTAAGGGTGCAAGTCCTTTATGAATCTTCTTGATAGTTATTATGAGGCGCCACTTTGATTTGATCAATTTGGGTATGTCCATTAATTAGAGGACCTTTGGTTTTCATATGGGGTGTCTCTTGGGTGCAAAAGAAGGTGTCTAATTATAGGTGCAAGGGCTCCAATAGTTGGCGCCTAATGGGTTCCTAATGTAAGTTGGATAACTTAAGTTAATAGGAATCCTAATGCAAGTAGGACTTGTATTATGAGATTGAATAGGATTCAATCCTTATGCCTATTTAAAGAGATCTCTCCTAAGATCCCTAGAGCATCAAAACCAGCAGCCCCTCACACCTAAAGGCTCTCCCCACGCCCTCTCTTCCTCTTCCTTTCTCTTCTCTTGGGTGTTCTATACACCCCTTCCTTGGGACGCGCGTTCCAAGGAGTTCCATATCCAAAAAAGTTTGGGTGCCTCTTCTTTACTAGTTTCTAGCATCTGATAGCAGCACATAGTAAGGAGAAACTCCAGAAAAGAGGAGAAGAAGAAAATCAAGGAGAAAGATCAAATGTTGATTGCAATCCAGGCTTCATTCAGATTCAGCAGGCTGAATTTTGGAGAATCAAAATTCAGATTATAAAGGGCTGTTTCAGGCTGATCCTGAGTGAATACTCATAGAGGTCGGATACTTGTGTGGCTAACAGAGAGCCTCTTCTCTTTCAGATCTAGTTTTGAAGAAAGAGATTGCGAAATAGATATGTAATTTGATCACAATCTGAATTTCAGCATATATCAATTTCAGCATATAAAATAGATCCATGTGGTTTATATTTCTATGCATGTGAAATTTAGATTAAAAATATTTTAATCTTATTCTCTACTATGATATTTAGAAATAAAATTTTGAAACACATATGCATGCA
>KE505084.1:285325-304304 GCA_000441515.1 Elaeis oleifera
CCCCTAAGGTTCCTAGAGCATCAAAACCAGCAGCCTCTCACACCCAAAAGCTCTCTCCATGCCCTCTCTTCCTCTCCCTTTCTCTTCTCTTAGGTGTTCTATACACCCCTTCCTTAGGACGCGCATCCCAAGGAGTTTCATGTCCAAAAGAGTTTGAGTGCCTCTTTCTTGTTGGTTTCTAACATCTGGTAGAGGCACATAGCAAGAAAAACTCTAGAGAAGAGGAGAAGAAGAAGATCAAGAAGAAAGATCAAGTGTGAATCACGATCCAGACTTCGTTCAGATTCAACAGGCTAAATTTGGAGAATCAAAATTCAGATTATATAAAGGACTGTTCCAGACTAATCCTAAGTAGATACTCATAGAGGCCGGATACTTATGCGGCTAACAGAGAGCCTCTTCTCTTTCAGATCCAGTTTTGAAGAAAGGGATTGCGAAACAAGTATGTGATTTAATCACAATTTGAATTTCAACATATATCAATTTCAGCATATGAATAGATCCATATAGTTTTATATTTTATGCATGTAAAATTCAGATTAAAAGTATTTAATTTATTCTCTATTGCGGTGTTTAGAAATAAAATTTTGAAACACATATGCATGCACCAAACTCCGAATTCCAACACCCATTTGGTGAGAGGGAGCATCTTCAACAACGCCGTCGCAAACGATGTAACTGATTTCAACGATCGACCACGCTGGCAAATGGGTCAGAACTGAATACCCATTACAAGTCACCAGAGCACAAGTTCAAGATCAGATGGCTTCATGCAGGCAGCGAGCAATTGAACACTGCCATGGCGGCACCAAAGCCAACACCCCCAACTAGAAGAACCAGCTCCCGAATGTGCATAAATGCATGGATTTGAGCTGAAGGTGGGTCATCGAGATGAAGCCGAAGACCACCAGAAGTTCCATGTGACCGCCCATCACAAGCGAATTGGGCGAGAAGCAGAAACAGCCACGGACGAGTCTGGAAGACTTCTAGGGGTGAAAGTTTGCAATGACATTGAGACAAATGCAAGAGATGCAGACAGTAAAATGAATATTTCATTAAAAAAAAAGAGTCGTGGCAGCTCCAATGATGTGGCCTTCGCCCTCTTAGGCAAAGACCTCCTCAAATACTCAGCTTTTTCTTCTCTGCTTCACGAGTCGTGGCGACAGCTCCATCACTGCAAGTTATTCAAAGAGGATCGGCAAAAGCTCTTTGATGGATGCATTTACCATAAGGAGAGCTGGCCATTTATATAGGTTTCAAGCAACGTGCGTCCAACCAACCGACAATCGAGTTGCACCATGCATCCAGCCCCAAGATGCCAATCACCGCAGCCATTAACTGCATGTTTCATTACCAAGGAGCAGCCATTGAGACACTTCGAAGCCAGCCTCAATCCCCCACATGGCAATCCAGAACTGGCCTAGGACAAATCCCCAACTTATTCTCTCAGAAAATCTCATCTGCCATTATGGCGGAGGGAGTTACGAGGCACTCTGCGAACGAACGCTTTGGTTCCCGATGGGTAGACCCACAAACCAACCTTGGCTAAAACAATGTCCACTGCCAGAGCTCTCTGGGCTTATCCGAGAGCGACTTCAAATTCACCCCAATCTAGAGCGGCTATTACCTCGGAGGACTAAGACGTCTAATGACCCCGATGTCACCCAACAATCCTCGACAAGATCTGAGGTTGCCTTGACAAGATCCGAGGTAGAAGAAACCAACTCAACATTGATGGAGACCAAGTCTCGATGAGTTCCGCAGCCACCCTCAGGATCGCAACCAAGGGGGCCGCCGGCCCTAATTCCACCCGAGGCACCACTACGAGCAGCAAGTAGTTGTCAGACCCAGAAGCGCCTGATGACCGCAAGGCCGACTAGAAGGCCATCTGGATGATTGCTCAGAGCTGATCGGCGACTCTCTGGCATGCCAAGTGGGTTTATCTTCCCCAGCCACATCGATGAAGCCTCATATAATAAGGAGACACACTTAAGCCCACCACCTCAGGGGCCGATCAATGAACTATTCCCAGAATAAATCTTTTGAACTAGAAAGTGGAGGGCAAGTGTTTGACCATATTTTATCCACATGATGACATGGCTATTTTCTTGCCCATATTTTATCCACCTGATGACATGGCGATTCCCCAATGACATGGCAAACATGTGGTGACACGACCTGGCCATAAAGACCGCATGACTTGAGTGTCACTGCACAGTCCCTTCGACAACTCCACAAACTTCGGCTACAATCTAATTACTTGAATGAGATCGGTAGCTCGGCGATACCTACATCGTCAGGCAAACGCCGGCCCACTCGATCTCTGTCTGGTTCCCTACGAGATCCATCGAAGCTCCGGAGGGTCTCGGATGTGCGGAGCATCCTGATCTGACAGCCAATGATGTTGGTAGCCTTTTTCCACTAGTGAAGGACTGATCCCGTCGGAACTGACTGACACCCACTACCTCTGGTCCTCTAACGGCTACTTCTCCAGCGGACGGCGACCTGTCACTTGACAGGCCTCCCCTCATAAAAGAGAACAAAAGCCAACATCACAAGGTGTTCCTCACTCTCTGGTCTGGCTACTTGCCTCTTATTGTTCTCCTTCTCCGACTGCAACTTACTTAACCATCGAAGGGTCTCCTGTTGGAGAAACCCCCATGGATCTTTCCATCATGCGAACTTTCTCTGTAGATATCTGGAGGCCAAGTCCGACGTCCCCTGCTTGATGGCGCCACATTGCGTCGCCCATGCCACATCCCTCGATTGGAGAGGAGCAGCAACAGAAAAATATTCTTTGCTATTCGACTAATACTTGCATATATTGATCATTATTTTAATAATTAATATAATTTTTTGAAATTATAATATAATAAAATATTCTCTGCCGTTCAACTAATAGTTGCGTATATTGATCACAATTTTAGTAATTACTACAGTTTTTTTGTTGGGGAATTGTAACACAATGCAAAGACAGACCACTTGCTGTGGCATCTCTTTCCTTTTAGAGAGTTTGTATTTTAATAATAGAGACATAAAGACCATAATTATCGTTAAATAAATAGTGAACGATTAAATCAGTCATTAGATGAAAAATATTAACTATTTGTTTCCGTTCATCAAAAATCAGGATGCTACGTTTGGTAAAGGGGAGTAACACTATTGCATTAAAGCCAAAGTGTTAGATTATAATGCACCTATTTGATTGCAGAACTGTATTGACAATCTACTCAAAAAAAAAAAAAAAACTGTATTGGCAAACTAAGTAATGTCATTTAATATTCATTGCTTTGGTTCTTATCATCACCAGGTGGCCTTAGGTTTAAGTTCCAGGTGAGTCGTGCTTCTATATTTCCACACTTCCAAAGGCCAAATTTTTGTTGCTGATTCAGATAGCAATGTAGATATGCTGCAACCTGCTATACTTATTTCTCCAATAAGTTTCAAACCAGCATAATATCTGGGATGCAAAATGGGGTTTTGGATGCAGACGCGCCACTGCCAAGATGTTCCCTATTTGAAAACATGGTTGGGACTTACAGAACTTAGAATTTAAGGCAGCAAGGTATGAAATCATCGTAGGGAAATCAACACCTGATCAAATGGGAATATAAGAAGCTTTATGAAAATGAATCTTCCTGATGAACAATTACCATTACCATGGCATTCACGCTCATATGCTGTATAACACAAACGAACACACCGATCCCGAAAAATTGAGTATGAAGAAAAACTCCCCAGCAACACAGTCGTGTAGGAGCTTTGATGCAACAAGATGACTTGAATAATTTAAACTATGGAAGGGGCAAAAAAGAACTGATTTGACCAAGTACTAACGAACAGATCAAAAAAAAATGAAAGAATCAACTCTTTGTCTGTCCGAGCTTGAGATCTGACTCAGGAAGACTATTTACTTTCTTCTTTAGGAGACTTGCATCCTCCTCATCCGATGCTCTATCAATCTTGACATGGGAAGCCAATTTTGCCTGTTTCTCTTGCTCCACAGCCCAACTGTAAACTATCATTCCCACCACAGCAAGCAACATTCCTAGTACATTCTTGACAGCAAGCACTGAGTCAAACAGTATCCATCCAAGTATTAGCACGCATACGGTCTTCATGTGACCCAAGACTTGGAAGGATGTTGCAGAAAACCGGCCAATGCAGAGGTATTGGCTAATGTTGCAGAAGACAGATAGGGAACAGGAGAGGAGTATGAACAACTGCAAGAGAGTGGAAAGGAAGAGGTTTAATCGTGGATAGACCAAAATATTGGTTTGGCAGCTAAAAACGAAACAAGTAAAACATGCACGTTGATGTGCACGGGCAGGAGCCTTTCCTACGTGCAATTATACAGTTCAGCATGCACCTTGCTTGAGTTCTATTGCATGTTGGAGGTAAGAATCCTTTACATACATACTTGTATGAATTGGTAATTCAGTATAGAAATAAATGAACTTGATTGTGTATAGACAGTGCTAATTATATTTTTGCATTCTATAATGAGAGAACGTCAGTATATTCAATTGATAAAATTGAAACTTGCATAACTGGATGGTTGGGTGATATTTAGACTAGCCTTGTTATCATTTATTGCCCTGTTATAGGCTGAAAATGTGGCATTATCCATTGCCCCATCACAGGTGGAAAATGTGACACTTTCCATGGCCCCATCATAGGCGGGAAAAATGACCGTGACTAGTCCAAAGTTGAAAATAACTTAATATGATTAACATACATTTTAAAATGAATGGGCGGGTAAAGGCCAGGTTATGCAACTGCACAGCACTTTTTGTATAACAGCAAGCAACTAGCCATCGTGCTAAATTCTCTAAAACACCAATATGTTTTCAACGTTGATAGCCTAATCCCTTACAGAAGTCTCTATAACAACTGTACCATCTTTTAAGAATGAACATTTTCTATTTGTGCGCCTATTTTTTTCTGCCTATTCATCAAGTCATTTATTACGGATGTTATATAGCATTATTTTAACTGTCATCAGTAGTGCATGATGAATGTGAAAACTTGACCGCATGATGATATTTTGCATAATATTAAAGCATAAAGTATTTAACCAGCAATAAAAACTATCAACTTTTGGATACAATTCTAAGGGAAATTTGAGAACTTACAGTTGCTCCTGTAGAGAAGTGGTACTTCAAGACGGACTTCCCATTTAGGTAGTAGTCTGCAAAAGGGCCAAACAAAAGAAGGGAGATAGCCTGAACCGGCGCGGTTTGGCTTAGGAGGTCAAAAGAACCGATGTTGTACTTTTCTGAAAAGATCCAACCGTCTAAAAAGATGAAAGTAGAATTAGATTGCTTTTACACACAGGGACTGGAGAATGTATGTAAAATCAGCAAACTATTTCCAAAGTATTGTGGTATACAACATCTAACATACGCATGAGTATATTAACTGCATTTCAATATTTTGACAAACCAAGCATTCAACATCAGCATATCAATCACCATGATTACAATTAGGGGAATAAATGAAGGCAACCAGCATATCATTTTCTGCAACTAAACTCCCAACAGCAGTAATATACAGCAGTGCAACATGAAAGTATATATGTAAAAGGATTCCTAGGTCACTATTACTTGGAGGAATTTATGGAAATTCCATCAAGAAATAGAAAAACTATGAACCTTAGTGCAGAACTTTATCCATACATACAAACAAAACTCAATTGACAGAACGTGATCACATAAGTAGGTTACTATTTTTGCCACTATACAATCTTTGATACAGGAAGACCTCCCTATACATAATAAGAATTTAAGTATATATCTAAACCTCAACCAAAAAGCCTTATCCCATACAAATAGTACCAATAGTAATATGGTCACATCTTACTGCAATTACAGGATATGTCTAAACGAGACTTCCACAGCCCACATTGTGGAATAGAGCTGCCCTTAGCTAAAGCAGTTAAACAGGAATACCAAATGGACTACAATTTGTGAAAGAGTAAATACACTAAAATAAAATCATATTCTTTTCCTAGGAGATTCTATGAAGAATTCAAGATATAATTGAAAGGAATGCAAAAGCTAGCAACCCATTCTTTATTCATATCTCTAGATCTGAAAGTCACTTCAATTGCAAAGGCATGAAAAAGACAAGCATAATGGCAAGCATCCAAATGCCCTTTCAGGAGAACCTCATTCTAAATTTCTTCCAACTTACTACACAGAAAGAGTATCAAATTTATAAAATAAATATAGTAAAACTCTGCAGAGTCCAAAACCAACATAGGATACCTGAAATAATACCTCTATGGTCAGTGCACTCATTTGTTGGGTGAAGAGATTCATGGTAAAACTAGGGCTGCTATGTTCTGCTACATGTTTATTTATTAACCCTCTTTTCACACTAATTCTTCCTAATATTCACATTCATCTACTCTTTAAATAAATGCATGACACCTTTGGTCATACACAGACATTGCAGCCCTTTCAGATTAGGCTCCTTTCCATTTTTTCCCATTTTCTAAAGTGCACTGGCAGCCTCCTTTGTTATTTAGAAATGCCTCCTCATAGACTAAAATCTGAAAAAAACAAAAAAAAACTAGAGTTCGGCTCTCTTGAAATTCTAATTTGTCAATAATTCTCTTTCCAAATAAACCCTTCACATTCTGATCTCATTCATCCAAAGCTCTGTTTCTGGCTTCTGCAATATTTCAGTGTTCATGTCCAGCAACTATTTAGCAAATTGGTGGAATTTTATCAACCTAATTGATGAAACATGGACTCTTAAACAAGCTTTAGCAGTTAACAATCTTTAAAAGTCAACATCTTATTATGCATCAAGGTCATTGCTTAAGTTGATCAAACTTAATTTCAACTGCACTGCCAGTTTTGGTGCATTTAGTGGTTGTCACCTAGCAAGACTATAGCTGATTTTGCATGTTGTCCATGGATGAACCAATGGCACAGAATCCATTTTAAACCATCCTCTATGATATTCACCACACTATGATGGACAATCAACAAGACAACTGTCCATTGCAAAAACACAATACAACACCCAAAATAGTCGCATTTTGATATTCATGTTATTTCCAAATTAAATTATGGAACTGAAAACCTACTTGAGTAAAATTTTCCACATGCATGTTTCACTGGAAATCATCTTACATATTTCTATTTATAAACCTTCTCTTTTCAACAGACAAGCACCTCCTAAAGAATCTCGACTCTTGATATTCAAAAACTTTAATACATGAAAAGGATAGAACCATGATTTCAAAATGAAAAGCCTCAAGCTCTGTCCAAATAAATCCTGTGAGTAAAGGCCCTATATTTCATTCAGTCAGCATCTACAACTATCAGTTCAAGGCCAAGAATATCACTTTCATCACTCTATTTCTTCACATTTTGAGAAGCAACTGTAGTCAATAAAGCTTGAAATTTGCAAATATGGAAAGAACTAGAAAAACAAACTTGTTGATGAATGTGCTTACCTAGAGCCTTAATCTCACACAGATAGAGTACCCATGTGTTAAACAATCATCAAATTATAAAGTGTACATATACATGCACAAATATAAAGTATTATTCTCAAATTATGTGACAGATGAGTTTTCATAAATTTTTTAAACTTAAAGTTTGACATGTTTCAGTGTAAAAGCAGTAAAATAAATACATCCAGGGGTCCCATATGATACAATTATAATGATGTAGACTTTATTTCAACATCTTGTTTTATTCTTTATCTTTTTATAATTTTATAATTTGGGATAAACTACAGCAACTGGAGCTTGGTGCAATGGTAGAGGCTGGATTGACAAGTGCGATGGCATAGGTTTAACTCCTAGGGCAGCCACTTTGTGTAAAAGAAGGCAAGTAGGTCCATCCCCAATTCACCCCTCCTAGGACCCTGAATGCTCGGGATCATAATTGGGTAATGATCTAATTAACACGAGTGGAGCTGAAATTGTTGAAACCACCCAGAAGACAATAACCATTCAACCTGAAAGCACTTTAAGTAGCATTTCTTCTTCTCTAATATAAATACTGTCAGTGAGACTGAGACATGATGAGACATATTCCAATGATAATGCATGAGATTACAAGCAAAACCTTTTAGATGCGCAAACCAGAGAAGGAGAAATCTGTTATTGAGAAATTTTCATTTTTAATACCAGAAAAACCAGTTTCTTAAATAATCAACTATAAGATCGGAAACAAATGTTACTTTGCAAAAATGGAGTATTCATCACAAAAGCTATGCAATTGTTAAATGATATAAAACATGTGTTTCCTATATTCTATTGCATTTAAATTTTAAGTCCCCACCATATGATACCAGCAGAAAGAATTGAACAGTGAAAGTCATATTATTTCTGATTCAATTTAAAGATCTACTTTCAAAGAAGAAAGAATGTTAAGATGCTCACAATCTGCTGCAGCGATGTGCAGAACACAGCCACACATGCACAAAGGAAACCCTTAGCATTAATCTCCACATCAGTGACTGTGCAAACACCAACACCAAAGGCTACCACAATTACAGACATTATCACTCTCAGGGAATAGTTTTGCTGTGGAGTAACCATTCCATCATGCAAACCATTGGGATCATGCTCAACTTAGAGATCTGCAAGTTTTACAGCAGCACTCAGGTTGACGAATATATTGTCCTAACAAAATAAATCATATATTTCTAGATAAACCAGGCAAAAAACAACGGACCTGGTAAAACCCCACAGAGTTCAGCATAAGACTAAGGTTCATCCCGGTAATTGATAGATTAGCAACAACGGAAAACCACAAAAGCTCCCAAAGAGGAACACGCTTGGACGTTGACAAGCCAGATGCATTTGAAAGATATCCAATAATGCCCGTCAGGGTAAAATGAAACCCTGTTAGCGTGGTTGCTGCAGAAATTCATGTACCAACAGTAAAGTTCATTTAAATTTAGAAAATAAATCAAAAAAAATCCAAAATGGTATATAGCATGGGTTGTGTGAATCCGAGTTAACCTATTATTTTCAGCAATTAAAAATTAGTTAATTTCAGCATCACCAGAAATCACTCCAAGATGCGGTTTTTATGATCCAAATAAAGCTGCATCCATACAAACTCCTTCAAAAACCATAATCAACTATCCAAATTCAAGATTTCCAAGAAAAGGTTCTTAGCGCCCAATTTTTTGTGCTTCTCTAATCATTCAAGGGACTTACAGTAATTCAAAGATTTTATGCTTCTCTGTAAGTTATCAATTCATAATACAAATGCACAATGGGATATCTATCATCTTGAATATTTGGGAAAAACACATATATACCGAGATCAATCATAGTTTTCAATATAAAAATTGAATCTTTATACATTAATTCCATCATAACATGCCAAGATAGATAGGTAGAGAGAGAGGGAGGGGGGAGAGGGAAAGAGGGTATACCAAAGCTGAATCCATAGCCACCAGCAGACATGAGCTGCTTGTTGGCCATGATAAGCCCCACCGAGCTGACAACATTCATCGCCCACGCCCCCATATCCGAGACGACGACCTTCTTTTCCATTTCCATCGCCCATCCACCTTCTCCCAATCCCTCGTTCTGAACGAAAGCCAATTCCTGATTCCTTCTCCCACCGCCCAGATCCCCAATCTGATACAAATAAATCCTCCAAGGAGTCAAAATTGGGAGGGCGAGCGGGAGAAGAAATCAGCGATTGGGAGTAAGACCTACGGTTTTGGAGAAGAACTATATAGATAAGATATAGATAAGGGGAGAAAACCAAATCTTTCTACGCATTGACGCCGCCGTCAAGGAGAAGGACTCAACCCGAGAAAAAACAGGGCAAAAAAAAGAGAGAGAATTGGGGAGAATTGGGAAGGGAATTAAGAGGTCCCGAAGGTTCGGAGCGGGAAGGAAGGGAGGGAGGAAGAATGCATGCGGGACGTGAGAGGGTACGAGGATTAGGTGAACCGGGCTGGATGCACCTGGACTAATGCGGATAAGCTGTTCCTCTGCAAGGTGTAGCCTATCCGGGATAGGAAAAGGGCATGACCGTTGAACCGTTTGTTGGAGCGGTTGCGGGCAGTACGGGCCTTGTCAGAGGTTGGAAAAGGACATGGAACCTGGTGCGGGGCGGTGTCATCGCGGTTGGATCCCAACATTTGCCGAAACATGGTAAAGGGGCGGAATTATCCTATCCAGTGCAGGGTATTCCAACGCAGAAATATCTTAGATGGATTTTGTGTACCAAATTCACATCCAAATTGGACTTATAGCCTGTACTCAGTAGTTAGTACTCTCTCTGATCTTAATTTTCCTCTTGGAACACCCTAATTAATCTAACTTACATCCTAGATTTCTCCATAATATTTATGTTAGAAAGTCGGATAGAAAGCATGTATAAATTTTAAATTTTTTTCGAAACACGCAGCGAAAGTCATCAAGATTAAAACTTTTTTAACCCACATGCATTAGATCATATCTATAGACTACTCAAAACTCCGAATCTATGATATATATAAAAGAGATTTAAAAACCATGTAGATCACATCCACATGTACAATAAGATCAAATCTCATCATCTTTGCACGGGTCGTAATTCATCGCAGCCAATGATCCGTGGAGTTGAAACTGATTCCTTCAGCCATGCATATGTTCGATCTCCACAGGTATCCACACAAGATCTTCTCATATCAAAAGTCGGCGATCCCCTCGGGGTGCTAGTTCTCTTGCAGAAATCCCTTTTGATGCTTGATCTAGGCTTCTTTTCCTAGACAATCTAAGAGACAAAACAAAAAAGAAATAGAGAAAAATTGGAGAACAATTCTCAACCCACAAAATCCTAGACTCTTCTAGAAATAACCCACGCCTTAAGGGCTACAATTGCTCACACCCAAAGCCTCCTCTCTTCTCTTTTTGATCGGCCAAACTCAGATGAAAACACTAGTGTCTGACAGCCAAGAAAGGGTCTTTTAAAGAGTGGCGATAAGGTTTGGATGAGAGCAAACAACCACTAGATAACAACCCGATTTGAATTTGAATTCAAATCAAATTTTAATCCAGATCGAATCAGATTTTATCCTTATCCAAGAGAGGCTAAGGCTGGTCGACCAAGCCTTGATAGGCATGCAAAACCTCCACACCAAAGTTAGATTGGTGTGGACAATGGGTGTGGGTGATTGGGTTTGGGTGCTAGGTCAGATTCTAGTCCAATTTAGCTTCAATGTGGTCCAAACCAAATCAGATCTGATTAAAGCTAAATTGATGGATGAAACCTAATCTAATTAGGCACCAAATTGGATAAATCAAAGCTTAATCAAATTAGATTTTGATTAAACCTAAGTCCTGATCAAATCAAAACTTAATTGAGTCATCTCATAACTCAATCAGACCTAACCCAATTTAAGTCGAACAAAATCTAACTCAATTAGACTTGGTCTAATCCTCAATGCTCAATCAAATTGACCTAATTAGTAATCAAATTACTAATTAATCCTTTATAATATTATATTAATTTAACCATCAATCAAATTGACGATTAAGCCCTTCAATGATTCATAATCGTTGATCAATCATCTGATCCGATCAAATCTCTATTGTGTACGACCCCATAGGCTCTATTCTATCTGGTAGTGAGATATACTGGGATCTCTATCACAATATGATCGAAACTCTTTTCGATGAATTGAAATAATTTCAACTCTATCCTTCGAGGTCATTGATCATCAAGATGACTCCCGACGAGTCCCACAATCCATCAGTAATATCTAGCAGCATGTAGTGGCAATCCAGCAGAATAAATGTGTGAACTTTAGGTACAGTTATTGTATGACCCAATCCTTCTATTGAGAGTCCCAACTTAACGAAGGTCATGGAGAACTCGTTAAATCCCATCATCAGTCATATGCCAGATTGGCTCGACTCGAATTTCTCTGTGAATCACTTGAAAACTCTTTTCAGTACTCACACATGCTCTAGTCAGAGACTTTCTGAACTCAGTCTTACGAATCGTATAGAACTACTCCTCATCTACCAAGATCGATAAATCCCATCTAAATGCACCCTACTCAAATAGCGAACTTGAACCTACTATAGCCATCATACACAGTAAGGATCCGAATGGTTAGGGACCAAGAGAACGTACAGTCAGACTACAATAGCCTCGCTGTGAATAGCCGATACGCTGCAGGTCAAAAGATCATTCACACCATTGCAGCATCGAGATAACCACTAACGAGTGAGTAGACATCCAAGTGATTTTCGTAATGGTCACGCTCAGTGTAAGTTATTCTTTAACAACCATCTACACTCTCACCCTAATGTCTCTACATCATAGAGTCAAGACTCGTCTGTCTGGAAGAGAGACGATCCGTGCACCGATCTTGATGAGATCAATTACTATCTTCCATGATGATTCTATGATCAAAAGTATTTAGAAATTAACTACTAATTATGTATGTCTCAAATTCTCAACATCTTGAGAATATACAAAATCATCTTTGTTAATTTCAAAGACAAATCATAGACACAAAAACATGATTGAAAATAAGAAGCCCTTTTATTAATAATAAAATTTGACAAGTATAAATATAACCTCTGAAATTACAATGTGACAGCCAATAATTGACTTTCTAAGACACACATCCAACAATTTATTCATCCAGTTGGGCTACATATTTCATATCAACTTCTTAAAGAAAAAGTTAATAACTCAAAATCTATGATAGACAATCCAAATTCAAGATGTGAATCACAGAAGATGATCTGTACCATAAGAGATACATGGAAACTAAAATTTGCATATTTTAGTAATTTCTAATATAATGTCAAGTAGCTCTTAAAATGGACAGCTTTAATCGTATGATACTATATTTTCTATAATCTAATTATCAAAATATGATAATTTTGAATCTATTTATATTTTAAGATATGCAGATTATAATCCATAAGCTAGATTTTCAAATTGGATTCCCTATCATGTAATTTAATGATACTATTCATTTTTATGTCGACTTGATGCATGCACTCAAATATATGAATTTTGGTTTGTAAATATTTTTATAGTATGACCATGTTCAAACTATGTTGATCTTCAATTTAGATGATTTATTAGTGATTTTAAAATCATTAACTCTTTTCATAAGAGTCAATAGAAAATGCATAGTCCATCTCACATTCATTTTATACATCCAATTTATGGTTTGATTTTATATAATATATAATGAATATATAATTATTTTATTTTATTAATTTGGATATGTAACAATATGCTAGGTTTGCTAGTACCTTCTTAAATTGTTGATATATGTTAAAAAAATAAGATACAACAATGATCTTCTCCGGCAACTGACATTCAATAGCTAAAACAAGATTTCCTGCTCTCATGAAGAAGTTTTGCCCTAAAACATGCACGTGAGGATGAGATGGGGGCAGGGTGTCAACATTTGATCAAGAAAGAATGTTATCAATTATCATGAAGTATTTGTGACCAATGACAATTTTTTATTGTATAATGTTTTGCATTTATTATACAAGCATTGGATTTAAAAAGGCATAATGTGATGAATGTAAGCTAAATTCTTCATCTTCTTCTATATGCAGGACTCTTAATGAATAGGAACTGATTAGTACAAAAGAGGGAGCTATTGTTATTGAACAGTACAAGAAAAATTCAGGACTGTCCAAATGATTTGCGCCCATGATAGAAGATCTCATAAGAATTTGGCACTAACTTTGCAGCACAAAGGCTAATTATATGGCTCATAATAGGAAAGAATATGAGATTTATGTGCTTAGAATTTATTTTTGAAAGAATAGTTGAACTAAGACGACTGTTTTGGTGCAAGTTTCTTTGGTGTCTGTTTCTTTCTTGGTATTTCTGGGTAAAAATGTTTTTAATGCACCGAAAGAAAGTTCTTGTACCCTTTGTTTATGTAGGAAAACCAAACAACTATTCTAACAATTTAGAGCCTCTTGTCTAAGATTGTGATTAAGCAGAGTTGAATAACTAAAGACTCAAGCTTGACTTGACTCAAAATACTAGGACTCAAAACTCGACTCAAAATTGATCAAGTCTTAATATCCTAAGCTCCAACTTGACTCGACGAAAAAAGATAATACTTGAGATCGACTCGTGAGTCTTCGAAGTATCTCGAGTATCTTGCTATTTGAACTTGATTCGAATAACTATTCGAGCTACACGAGTCCAACTCGAACTTGATATTAATCGAGTCGAGTTGAGTTTGAATAACTCATGGACAATTATACTCATTTACATCCTCACTCTTGTCACATAGGTTTGCATAAAATAATTATCATGCATGTTTTTTTGATCCTTATTGTGGATGGCCTTTCAGATATACATAATTTAACAATTAATAATTATCCCTGAATATGTAATGATGCTAGTTTTGAAAGGAAGTATCTGATCTGATCGGATCGCTAGAATGTATTTTAAAAAAATTCTATTCTAAAGCATACATAATAATTATGGATTACCTTGATCACAGTAGAATAGGGATCAAATCTCCAGAGGTTGCTTGAATCCAATGCCTCACGAGGCTTGAAAGCACAGGCTCTCTACTCTGCGCGCACGCCAGACTTTGTAGAGAAGATGGATGATTCTTTCTGCACCAATCCTTCAAAAAGGCAGCAAAAGAGGGAGAGATATGATCTTGGACGTGACTCCTCATGCCAAAAAGAAGACGTCCAAAAGGTGAGCGCCCAAAAGAAACTCCATGGTGAGAAAGAAAGAAACCTTTCTTTCTTTTGTGTCGCACACACCCTTCACGCCCCACACTTTTTTTGTTTGTTGCACAAAGCAATCATCCTTTTATCGTGTAATAGGGTCCTCCCTCTTATAGATGAGGCATCTTGATCTGATCAAAATCTTAGGGAGTTAGGACTCCTTATCCAATAAGGAAACCCACTTAAGAAAGGAGATGTAAGAAAGAAATGACTTCTCCTTTCTTCACGTGTGAACCCTTTCACCATGCGCACAATGTGGGATAGAAAAAAATCAGCCCTTCCCTCCTCTGGTCAGCCACCTTATAAGAGAGAGTCCTAGGTACATGGGACTCTTTGATTCTAACCCAAATAGGCTCAAATTTGATTCATTTTGGATCTGATTCGAACCAGATTCGAAGAGCCAATCAATCCTAATCTAATTAAAATTTTGATCCAAGTCTAACTTAGATTTTTAACCCAATTAATGTTTAATTAACTCAGATCTAATCTAAAATTAATTAGAATATAAATTAATTCTCTTATAAATCTCTTGGATCATTGATCAGATTAACATCATCTCCGAAATTAAACCTGAACCTCATATCTAGTGCTAGCTAGATATAGTCAACTTGTTTAATCCCATATGACCTCTAATTTAATTCTTAATTAAGCTAATCTATTCATTCAATCAACTCATGTACTTTCAAATTGAATTCATAGACTTAGGTCGATTCTTTTCTATATTGCCTGACTTCGTGCGTGACTCCATAGGTTCGAATACTAAGCCGATAACATAAGAACATTTTTCTGTACTAATCAATATTACTATCTAGCAATGATTTTTAATATCCAGATAAGTTGAATATATGTAAGGCAATATTCAAGAATCAATGCATATAGTTACCACATAATTCATCTCTTTGATCCTGAATGCTCAAGGATGATCTAGAATTTAACTCTCAATCCTAAAAGAGTCATCCACATTATATTCCAATCTTTCACATCCATCACATAGATTACTCAGGCCTAGGGTTTACTAAATTGAAATATAGTGATGCATTAACTCCTATAATCCAGAGAGATCAATCCCATCTTGATCCACACAAAGACTTCGTAAGTACTTGACTGACCCAGTAGCCTTCCATCACTATATTAAAAATACAGATAGTCCGATATCAAAGTACAGTGAGTTGTTTACAAGTCATTATGATGATCTCAGATCTGAAAGATACTGATACCCACATGCTTCATGAGCTGCTCTTGACAGCAGAGCATTCAACAGGTTAGTCACTCATTCAGTGATGATATACCCTTATATCTCACCTGTATGCTATACCAATGTCTCTACACTCCTTGGTTATGAGGACAACCAATCTATATGGCATACAATGACCTACACATGATAAATATTATCATCCTTAATGATGTATCATTTGGTCGCGAACATGCTTAAGAACTATTTGATAAATTCTTCTTTATCGATTTTCATATAGTTCTAAGGACATCATCACAACATGTGAGTTCATATAAGGAAGACGCACACCTTATGATGAAAATACTAATAATTTTATTAATTCATGATTCATATATAATTACAAAGAGCACAATCGTCCAAATGATTGACTTTAAGACATATTTTCTAACAACTCTCACTTACACCAAAGCCAATCAGTATAGTATCTAATACCCATCTTTCATTTGTGTTCGTTAAACTCTTTAATTTTGAAAGCTTTAGTAAATAGATCGGCCAAGTTCTTCTTTCCGTCGATCTTCTAAAGCTCGATGTCACCTCGATCCATGATCCTCCGGATCAGATGGTAGCGATGCAGAATATGCTTGGTATGCTGATGGAATTTTGATTCTTTCATTTGAGCTATGGCTCCAGTGCTGTCACAGTACAGCAGAACAGGACCATCAAGGGAGGATGCTACTCTAAACTCGTTGATGAACTTTCACAACCAGACAGCTTCGTTCACAATATCGAATGCTGCGATATATTCCACCTCACAAGTTGAGTCGGCTACAGTGTGCTGTTTGAAATTTTTCCAGTAGATTACTCCTCTATTAAGGATAAATACATAACCTGACATGCTCTTGCTGTCATCATGATCTGACTGAAAGCTGAAATCAGTATATCCCATACGTTTCAAGTCAATGTCTCTATAGATAAGCCATTAATCTTTAATATTCTTAAATACTTAAGAATTATCTTTACAACCTTCTAATGGTTCTCTTTCAGATCAGATTGGTACCTACTCACTATCCCTAAAGAGTGTAACACATCCGACCTCATACATATCATGACGTACATGATAGATCCCACTATTGAAGCACATAAGATCCTACTCATACGCTCACTCTTTTGTAGAGTTATCAGACAATCCTTCTTAAAGAGAGTAATTCCATGGCCTATCGAAAGATAGTCTTTCTTGAAATTCTCCATGCTGAACCATTTTAACACAGTATCGATGTACGTAGATTGAGACAATCTAAGCAGCCTCTTAAATCTATCTCTATAGATCTTCATCCCTAGGATGAAGGATGCTTCTTCCAAATCTTTTATGAAAAACTGTGAAGACAGCCAAAGCTTTATACTTTGTAAAGCAGGAACGTCATTTTCTATTAACAGTATATCATCCATATATAGTACAAGAAAGATGACTACATAACATTAACCCATTTATAAATGCATAGTTCTTCTCCATTTTTAATGAAGCCATACATTTTGATTATCTTAGCAAATACATATTCTAATTTCGAGATGCCTGCTTCAATTCATAAATGGATCTCTGAAGCTTGCACACTTTTGATCATCTGTAGATATGAACCCTTCAAGTTGTATCATATACACATCTTCTTCCAGCTTTCCATTAAGAAAAGCGATTCTGACATCCATTTGCCAGATCTCATAATCAAAGTGTGCTGCTATCGTAAGTATAATCTAAATGGACTTGAGCATTGTCATGAAAAAAATATCTCATCATAGTCAATACCATAATGTTGGCTATATCCCTTGACAATCAAACAGACTTTATAGATCTTCACCTTTCTGTCTGTACCCTATTTTTTGAATATCCATTTACACCCTATGGATTTAATCCCTTCAGATAGATCAACAAGTGTCCATACACTATTGATCTCCATGGACTCCATCTCCGATTTCATAGTATTAAGTCATTTCTCAGAGTCGGACCTTTGCATGGCATCTATGTAGGTGATCAAATCCTCGTCGTTCTCATTGAGTTCAACAGGATCACCATCCTAGATCAAAAATCATAGTATCTATCTGGCTGACACGATACTCTATCGGATCTTCTTAAAAGTACCTCAACAATGAACTCTTGATTTGATCTAATCAAATTCAGTTCTATATTTTTATTTGTTTGTGTCGGTTCTTCTACCAATTGAACTTCATCAAGTTCAACCTTAGAGGCATCAGTTCCTTCACCAAGGAACTCTTTTCTAAAAGACTACCTTATTGCTGACAAACAACTTTTGTCTTCAGCAAGATAGAATAATACCCTTTAGTTCTTTTGAGTACCTTACAAAATAATACTTATCAGACCGTGGTCTAAACTTGTCAGTATGCAACGTTTGACATAAGTTGAACAACCCTAAATCTTAAGGTAAGAGAGTATCAGTCTACGTCTAGTCCATATCTCATATGGCATTTTTACAACTGATTTGCTTAGAATCCTATTCAAAATATGACAAGCAATCTTAAGCGCATAACCCCGAAAGAGATCGACAGAATTGCAAAGTCCATCATGGATCAAACCATGTCTAACAAGGTTCAATTTCTTCTTTTCAAGATACCACTATGCTGTGGTGTCCCAAAAGAGATCCATTATGAGAGTCTCCCATTCTCTTCTAGATATGTCAAAAACTCATTGAAAAATATTCACCTCCTTAATCTGATCGAAGAATTTTACTACTCTTTCAAATTTATTTTCTACCTCATTACAGAATCGTTTGAATATTTCAAATGATTTGGACTTATGCTTCATAAGGTAGACATATCCATACCTCGATAGATCGTTAGTAAATGTAATGAAGTATAATACCCTCCTCTGACATCTATGTTCATAGGTTCACATACATCACTATGTACTACATCTAGAACATTACTAGCTCGTTCACCTTTTTCAATAAAAATGTGACTTGGTCATCTTTCCTAGAAGACAGGACTCAGATTGATAATGATTTACAATCATTGATATCAAGGATTCTCTCTTTAGTTAACCTATTTATCCTATTCTTATTTATATGATCGAGCCTACC
>KE505084.1:323368-348535 GCA_000441515.1 Elaeis oleifera
GTATCATTTGATCGCGAACAGATTTAAGGACTAAATGACAAATCCTCCTTTATCGAATCTAAATAGTCCTAAGGACTTCACCACAACATAGGAGTTCATTAGAAGATGAAAGATTTTATGATGAAAAATGTCAAAATAATTTTATTAATTTTAATTCATGTACTAATACAACAAAGAGCACAACCGTCAATACGCTGACGATTGGCTTTGGGACACTATTCCCAACACTTACGTCCAGTCCATATCTCATATGATATTTTTGTGACCGATTTGCTTGAAATGTTGTTCAGAACATAGCAAGCAGTCTCAAAAGCATAATCCCAAAAGGAGATTGGTAAACTCACAAACTCCATCATAGACTGAACCATGTCTAACAGAGTTTGATTCCTCCATTCTGACATCCTATTATGTTGTGGTATTTCTGGAGAGATCTATTGTGAGAGAATCTCATTCTCTTCTAGATATATCAAAAACTCATTGAAAAGATATTCATCTTCTCGATCTGATCGAAGAGTTTTAATACTCTTTTCAATTTTTCTATCTCATTACGGAATCATTTGAATATTTCAAATAATTCAAATTTATGCTTTATAAGGTAGACGTACCCATACCTCGATAGATCGTCAGTAAATATAATGACCGAGCCTACAATGCTAAAGATAGGCATCCATGATATTATCTATTCTAGAATGTTTGTTCGATGTGTACATTATACTAACAGGCTATGATAAAGTATAAATATTATTTTTCAATTGTCTATGCATAACTGTGACATCATTCATAATGATATCATAAAAAAAATTATTGAAAAATTATAACCATCTTTGATCAAAAAGCCTACGAAAATAACATTCTATTGGAAAGATGGACAATGATGACAATCATCTAAAATAATAACATTTGAATTGAGAACAAGCTGAACGATTCCTATAGCTAGAATTGGAATAGATCTTCTATCTCCAACATTTAGGAATCATTCACCCTTCTCAAATTTTCTACTAACCTAAAGTCCCTGTAATGAATTACAAATATGAATTGGACTTTCAGTATCTAATACCCAGATAGTAGTGTTACAGATAGAGAAATTACAAGATGTTATCATATAAGTATCTTATCCGGCAATCATTTACTTTTTTTCTTTTAAGCCTGTTCGGAACAAAGGTAGCTAGATATAGAGAATAATTTCTCTTTCAGTACCCCAACTTCTTATAAAGAAGTATTCTGCCTCACTCTAATCTGCCTTGGACTGCTTAGTTCGATTGGGCTTAAAAGCCCCAGCATGATACCTCTGCACCATCCTTTTCTTTTCTCTTTTAAGAGGATCGATACCCTATTGAGAATAAATCCTTAAGTGCATCAAAGGATTTATTCAACATTTGAAGTATTTCTTTGGCTGAGCATCATCGAATTTACAACTAAATTTGTCACTCATAGCAGCTTCCATTATGCAACATACCATCATACAATCATTAAGCCACTTCTGATAAGGGTCTCTAACCATCGCATTTGCATTAGGAGTAGGCTCTACAGGTGCAAGATCCGTTAAGATGTACAAGATCCTTTCATGCTCTACAACTATTTTCAACTTTCGATGTCAATCATCAAAATTTGATCCTATAAGCTTATCACTGTCCAACAGTGAGCAGAGCGACAAACTACTAGCCATCACTGAAAGAAAATAAAGATCTATTAGTATATGAATTATTTAATTCTAAAGATTTGGACTTTAGTCTAAAGATTCTTCTACTATTTTATACAAATTGGTAGGCTCTACCTCCAATTTGAGAAATTACTTTAATTCCTTACAGATACTAGAATCCACACAGACTACATATGGACTCGAGTAAAGCTCTAGCTAACCCTTGTGCATCTATGGATAGGTTCTTAATCAATTATTTCTTCAAATAATTTTTAGTAATGATTTTGCCCCAATCTCCTCTTTAGTAGGCGTATGGCGTCTCTACTGAAAGTCCTGGTTAAGTCCAACCATTAATATGAACATACTCAATAAATGTAACTAATAAATGATCAGATCTAAGTAGAGCTCTAGCTAACCCAACCATTTATCAGATAGTACAACAAAGTCATCATATAATGAATGATAATTTCGATATCCAGATAAAACACCAGACGTAAGGCACCTCCAATGATCATTTAGATTATTGGACTGATTATCATCCACCTTAATGGGAGACTATAATCTAGTTATCTCCATAACTATTTCATTTTTAAGGACCTAATAATTTAGAAGATTTAATTATATATTTTAAAGGATAGAGAAAAATTGACCGATGAGTCTTAAATCCTCCCACCGACTTCATCAAGTCATGAAGAGGACTAGAGACAAGTTGATCCACATGCACCTAAATTAGTCGCACTGAGTTTTCTTAATGGAATGGGTCAACTCGAATCAATTAGTGATCTAATCAAAATATAATCTACCAAATTAGCCAGTGGAAGGGTCTGTCAAAGCTTGCCTTAGACACCATCAAAATAGTCAGATAAACGGGCTGCCAATTAAAAACCATCAATCGAACTATCAAACTTATCTTAGACACCACTTGATCGATTAGTTTCAATTTGGTCAGCCAAATGCTCGACCACTGAGCCACAGTCAGATCCATTTGGTCTAATCAAAATATGGACTTGATCAACTACAACTTTGTATTTGATCTAGAGTATCCTTGATCTAATCTAAATTAACTTTTGGTTAGATTTAATCAATAACTCTATTTAGTCCATTATTTGATTCTAACTCTAGATCTAACCCAATTAAATGACCTGATTTGAGCTAACCTATATCCCATATTTTATACAATATCATTAGATCTTAAAATCACAATTCTAGATCTAATGATTCAACTCTTAATTCTTAATTAAGTATAAATTAAATAATTTTAGGTGTAAATTTATTGCATTATGAACATAGGTATTAATTGAAACAATTTCAACTATAAACTATTTACATAAACTTTCATGCCAAGTTTACATCATATGTCATTGGTTTTTTAGATCTTAAAAACTAATTTTTAGATCAATGTTTAACAATTAAACATATTCAAAACTAATCTAAATATCAGGTATACATCGCATATATAACAGCTATATTTGGATCTCTACAGATTACATCATATGCAACATACAATTCAAATCTTAAAACTAATTTTCATATCTAATTTTTTTATTAAATTATAATATATCATAAATTATTTAGATCTAATCTAAATATATCCATGATCAAATAATTTAAATTTTTTTACTGTTCTTCTTCATGAGATTTGATCACAGTGGCTCACCTACACGTCATAAGAAATCCATCGAATGGGCAAAGAGGAACTTTAATCCTTGCTTCCTCTTATAACCAGACGACCTCGTAATCAACTCAATTCGAGTACTGAGCTACTAAGATGAGAAATCAAATTTCAAGTTGAATTGAATCTATATGTGCAATCATCAAAAAATCTAGGCGTGCACATATGAACATGATCATATATAACATGACATGTATCTAATCTTATTAGATTACTGCATCATATTTTATTTCAGATCTGAACTTACTTTTATACAACATATAAAACTAATATTTCAAATCTAAAATCACATAGAATATATTCAAAAACACATATGAACATATAAAAATAAATTTGGTTAAACCTATTATCGTGTTGTGCAAAAATCTATTTATAAACAGATCTAAAAATCTATCAAAATAAATTCAATTCAGATCTTGATTAAGTCTAACTTCTAATCTAAAATAATTTTATAAAAATCTATCAAAAATTGATTTAAAATAGATCATAATCAGGTAGTTATTCTAACTAAAAGTTCTATAATAAAATTCTATTAAAAAAACATAATCAACAATTGATTTGAATCTTGAAATCTAGTCAAAATAAGATTAGAAAAATTCAAATTAACCGATCTAATTCAGATTTAATTTTTATAAAAAAATTGATCACATATCAGATGTGATCATATCATAAAAAATTAACTATACATCTATATCCTGGAGCCTGGCTCTGACACCAGTTAAAAGAAAAAATCTGATGCAAATCAGATCACCAAAGAAGATTGAACATATTTCTATTTAAATTTTATTACTATTATAAATTATCTTAGATGCACAGCAGATTCAAGATCAAGATGCAGAGATTTCTTGAACTAGATGCCTCGCAAGATTTGAATATACAGATCCTCTACTTCGTACGCATGCCAGGCTCCGCAGGAAAGAGGGATGAAGATCTTCGTGTCAATCCTTCAGAAGGGAAGCAGGAGAGGTTGAGATCTGATCTCACAATAAGGGAGCACCTTGGATGGGATTCTTCATGCCAAGATGATGCATGTCAAGGACCCTCCACGCCAAGAAGAACCACGCCTCCCTTTGCCGCATAACCTCTTCTCACAGTGATTTTTCTTTTCTTTTGTCGCACAAATCAGATTGCATATCATTGGTGATAAGGTCCCCTCCTTTTATAATTGATGCCCCATGTTATCTGATCATGACCCCATTCATTAGGACTCTAATTCAAATCCAATCTGAATTAGAACTCATCCTCATCAAAATAGGAAACCCAAGTGAGAAAGGAGAGCAGCAATCCTTCACGTTTTTTCTCTTCATGTGCGAACAATGTATGGGGCAGAAATATTTTGTGCTCCATCTCCTCTTGGTCTGCCACTTTATGAGAGAGACTCTCAGGATTTTGGGACTCTATGGATCTAATCCTATTTGGTTAAATTTGACTCAATTCGAATCTAATTTGAACTTGATTCGAACCAAATTCGAAGAGGCTGTCAATCTTAATCTAATTAAGATTTCGGTCTAAGTCTAACTTGAAATTTTAATCCAATCAAGCCCACTTAAATTAGATCTAATCTGAAATAATTAAGACTCAAATTAAAACTCTTAAAACTTTTTTGGATCATAGATCAGATCAAATTCATCCTCAGAATTAAATCTGCACCTCATGTCTAGTGCTAGCTAAATATAGTCAACTGTTTAATCCTATATAACCTCTAATTTAATTCTCAGTTAAGCTAATCTATTTGTTCAATTAAGTTATGTATTTTTAAATTGAATATATAGATATTAGGTCAATTCTTTCCTATGTTGCTAGACTTTATGCGTGACTTCATAGGTTCGAATACTAAGCTGATAGTATAGGAACTATTTTCTGTACTAATCGAAGTTACCATCTAGTAATGATTTTTGACGTCTGGATGAGTCGAATATTTGCAAAGCAGCATTCAAGAATATTAGAATATGGTTGCCGCATAATTCATCCCTTTGACCCTGAATGCTCAAGATGACCTAAAGTTAAACTGTCAATCCTGAATGAGTCATCAACATTATATTTTAATCTTTTTCAAATCTTGTGACAGATCACAAGGATTATGCTGACTAAGATTTTACTGGATTGAGATATAGTGATACATTGACTCCTGTAATCTGGAGGGATCAATTCCATCTTGATCCGCACATAAACTTCGCAAGTACTTGACCGTACTCAGTAGCCTTCTATCACTGCATTAGAAATATAGATAATTCGACACCAAAGTACAGTGAGTTGCTTGCAAGTCACCATGATGATCTCAGATCGGAGAGATATTTATGTGCATATTCTTCGCGAGCTACTCTTGACAGTAAAGTGCTCCACAGGTGAGTCATTGTTTAGTGACAATGTGCTCCTGCATCTCATCTGTATGCCATACTAGTATCTCCACACTCTTTGATTACGAGGACAACCAGCTTATATGACACACAACAACCTACACTCGATAAACGTTACCGTCCTTTTAATGACGTATCATTTGGTTGCGAACATTTTTAAAAATCATTTGATAAATTCTCCTTTATTGATTGTCTTTATAATTCTAAAGATTTATAATTTTAAGGACTTCATCACAATATAAAAGTTCAAATAAGGAAGATGCACAATTTGTGATAAAAATATCAAATAATTTTATTAATTTATAATCTATATATAAATTACAAAGAGCATAATCATTCAAACGATTGGCTTTAAGACATAATTTTTAACAACTACAGGAATCAAAAAGACGTCACATGGCCACTGTAGGTGTCGTAGCAGCTTATGAGTACTTGATGGCAACATATAAAGTGACTTTTTTGGTATGATTTTTTTTGGTATAATTAGTATAGATTTTAAGAAAACATTTTTACTACGAATCGAAGAGTTCCATAAATTTTAGAGTATCTATAAACAAAATATTAATTTTTTAAATTCAAAATAATTGATTGAGGTTTCAAAAGTTTATTTATCTGAAAATATAACATTCCTAAACTAGCCTTGTAGAATTAACTAGGATGATCTTATGCAAATTAGAAATTTCTATTTTTTCCTAAATTATATGTAAAATAAATAAGAATGGATTAATGGGATTGAATTCTTCTTAGCAAAAGATTCCTTTAGTTTAACATATTCATGTTTTTTTTTCTATTGGAAAGTTGATTAAGTGGAATTGAATTCTTCATGTTCCTTTTGATTATCATATTCTTATTCATTTCTTATTTAGGAGTAGAGTAAATGAGATTAAAAGCATATTTGGTTGGAAAAAGTTAAGTCTCTAGAATTAGCATGGGAATGAATGCGAATTCCAGCTATTTGGTTAGAGGGAGACTCATTCTCGTTCTAATTTCAAAGAAAATGGGAATATGTCCAAATCTTCCAAAAATCAATTCCTACTCTTTCTTAATGTTTAAACTCTATTTCGTTATCAATTTCGATTCAAATCATAAATCATATATATCGGAGGATATGGTCATTCCAATTTTAATTTCAATGGCAAACCAAATGCTAACTAAATATAGATGATAACATAAAGAATCTTGCAACTGCCCCGTGGATCTAAATAGCCTTTACCATCTTGGAAGTTGAAACCAAGCACCTTGTCTCTCCTTTTATCCATTGCCTCCGCAAGAACTAGGAGCACCCCGAAGGACATCCCGCTTGCCATGTTGCCGTCCCGCTCGATCTAATGTGTTGGCCTTTTGGAACAAAGTGACGTTAGCTTTTTGCTACACAGTATTCTTTCATCAAAAAGTCCCACCATAGGTAGTCAGTCACATGTATGGAATTCAATTCTTGTATAGTATCTAAAAGGTAAATAAGATCATAATTTGGTTGTCCACTTGGAAATACATAATACACCCCGACTCTTATTAATAAATTATTTTTTTGATCACGAAATTAATGTTGAGGTTAGTTATGCAGATGAAATAATCTCTATATAATTTACTGATAAAATGATTTCTACCATATTTCATCACATAAGTAATGATGGATCAGTTATAAAATTGATGGGTGGGTATTTTCTCATTACAAGTACCAAAGGAACTCTTTGTTACTATTCTTTAGGGATTGGCTATCACTAATCATTTGTGATGCTATAATTCCTGTTGCTTCCAATCTTGCAGTATCCAATGGGAAAGTTTCTGGGTTCCTGTGACCAGGCTTGAAGCTGCACAACATAATCATTAAAAAATATATATGAACACACACACACACACACAAAACTGGTCACAATAAAAAAATATAAATCATATTTTATCTCGCATGCCCTGGCCCCACCACATCATTGGAAAAAAATTTCCACTTGCATGCTTGACTTCTCTTAGAGCTTTACGTATAATTTGCATGCATCATTGGTGATAAAGAGAACACTTAGGTCCGATTCGTGCAAGCCTGAATTGTGTGAAGTTGTGTTTCCCTTAGATTTTCCACTCGAAGCGGCATTTTTTCTCGGATTTATCTCTACGAGGACTTAGATAAAAGGCATGCTCCCAAATCTTTCACTTGCTCCACTTCACATTTTGTTCAACAAAATCAAGAGAGTCCACCAACCTGTAATCATATACTTGAGCTCAAAGTATAGCTATCAATAAAGAAGTTTTGGTTGGGAACAAAGTATCATGAAGGGCTACCAAAGTAAGCTGATTCATACCCTCACTAAGACTCCCATGAGCATTAGCAACCTTGAAGTCCTTGTTCAGAAATATCAAATATTAAAGCCTATTTCTATCAACACACTAATTCTCCCACGAGATTAACTAGTCTGGTATCATATTGGAAGTATATATCATTTTTGCTGGAAGAGCATTGAGTGTTTCAGTATGTAACGAGCATATCAACCATGGTATCATGAGCTCGGCATTTTAAATGAGTAAACTGATCAGTAATGAAAATATCAACTACTAGGAGCACATTGATTTTTTTCCCCTGTGCAGGCGGATCATTTGGCATATCAAACTAGCGTTATAGTATTATTTGTTTTGGCCAATAAAACTAGCCAATTAAATGCATGATGAGCATATTAGAAGTGTGTTACATCAGCATAGGGTAGACAATAACATGAGTACTGATAAGCAGACTAGGACTTGGGGGAAAAAATTGGATTTGATACAAGAAACTTGGATTTGATCCTGCTCTTATCCCAGTTCTTAGAAAATTTTAGGCTTCCAAATTGTCCCTCATATCTACAGCAACTTGGGTTTAAAGAAGTTGCTAAATAGTTCTATAGAAACTCTGAAAAGTGAGATGGAAATCATTTGAACCCACAAAATAAAGGCCTTCAATATCTACCAGAAAAAAAAAGGCTTCAACGACATCGGCTGAACCCTCTAAAGCAACAGTACAGAACTCCTTCACAACCAGCAATTGGCTTGTGTTTGTTCTGGGATAGGAGTATAGCATGAATAGTAACAACCTTTACAAACTATGAAACAATTGGAACCTTTTTTTAACAAAAACAGACATCAGTATTCTGGTGAAAAATTGGCTAGTAAAATTCATGCGACTTATTCGAGGGAAAGTGTATATGGCAATTCAATAATGTATAGTGGATATGACTGCTTCAAATTAGAAGAGTTTTAATATACGTGGAGAGTACTGATAGCTTCTAATTTCATACTTTTAATTATGTTATTCAATTAAATACAGTATACTCTATTTATGGCGTAGAATATCAGTCTTCAGAAAACAAAAATGTTGAGCAATTAACTTCAAATTACCCTTCTGTTTTGTCTGAAGGTCTTCACAGAACAGAAACAATCTGGAAGGACTTCATGATATTTTTGGCTAATTGGTTGGCATACAACAGAAGGCGGTAATGCCAACTCAAAAGAGATACCCTATGAAATATGAATTGGAAGAAAAAAAATAAATGAATTCACTGAATATACTAAATCATAGTTTAGAACCTATTCACAATCCAAGAACAAGCCATGCTCGTCTCAAATATGCCTGCCATTAATTCATATTTGGCATTCAATTCAGCTCTCCAATAATGAGTACAACCAAAAAAAATGATATCCACACCCTAAGTAAATGAAATAAGCATCAGAGCATGATGTGGCCGAAGTATAGATGCAATGGAAAGAATGCATATCAAAATGGTTTGAATCCAAGTACCAAGTGTTGTCTCCATCAAAACCATGGATCCACTGAAGAGCTAGGGAAAGCAAATTATTACCCACTGACATTACCAAGCCAGAACAACAAGGGAAACTGAACTGCAGCCATGAAGAGCAGAAGATAATGATGCCTGGTGGAGTGCTTCTCATACCCCCTAGCTCCTCCAAGAAGGACCCTCTTCATGGTCTTTACAAGGAACACTGCCATGCACACACACATCCATGGCAGCAGAAATAATATGAGTAGCTCCAAAAGATCCTTGCTAGAACAGCAAGGGACAAGCCAGCAAATCCATACCCAGCATAGGCCACAATGTCCAGCAATGGTGCCTCACCACTGCCTAAGGAATACAATAACCCTTTTAGGAGGAGGATATGGAAGAACCAGCCTGCTAATCCCTTTGTAAACTGTAGACTCAAAGCTTCTGGTGTAAATCTGCATTGGATAACATGTTAAAAATGGCATGATGATAAAAGATAAAAAGACATGTTTAAGACTTATCTTACCTTCCAAAAACACCTAATGAGAATCCTGAGAGGACAACATAAGTACCAAAGGCCATGAGGGGGATGTATAAATCTGGGGCATTTATATCATGAACTGGAGGTTTGTAGGCAAGCCTACCTCCAACTGGCTCTGTAATTCTAGTCCAATGTCCCTGGATGAAGGCAGTCAAAGGACATGTGATATAGTATGGTACAAGGAGCTAGCTAACCAGATACAGAAGGAAAGAAGTCAATTAAGCATCCTTACCCTGTGCAGGAATGGGAACAGGATCACTTTCAATTTATTCCTCACATACTGGCCATTCACTTGAAAGTAATACTGAGGATCAGACAAATATTGACTAATCTGTCCACAGAATCATGAAGGTGATTGTAAGCCCCTTGCTTTAAGTAAAAGCATTGCTACCCAATGGAGAAAAAGACCAAGTGATTTTTTACTATGTGAATGTTCTATCCTCAGCTTACATTGCTTTGCATAAATTCAGAGCTTGAGCCTAGGAATTTCTCCCCATATGCTCCTAGTCCTCCACGGATGAGTCCAGATCCAGTCCCATAGAAAGCATTTCCGAATGGGTTTGGTGGGGGTCCTTGCATGCCAGACTGGTTACCAAGACTGCCGTTCATTGCTGTCAAATATCTGAAAATTACCTGAATAAAAACAAACAGGGTAAAATTACTCCATTTGGAAGCAAACATGTTCCTCAAGTTTGAGAATAATCAGAACAGCCTGAATAATAGCAGTGGTATCTATAATTTTATACACAAAACCTTAAGAATTATGTTTATGGATATAATATTTATAGATTTCCAGGAAAGTGGACATCAGAATAATTGTTATAGAAAGTCTTATTGCGTTCAAATATCTGCAATAATTCTGCACACATTAAGACTATGAAAGCTACACAAGTGCTACTTCTGGAAAGTAATCAAACTTTTAGATTTCTAAAATTTCATTACATTGCTAATGAACAAGATGGAACTGAACATTAAAGATCAGATATTGTATGAAAAGAGAAAGGAAGAAAGTCCATTTCATCGTTATCTCAGCACAAGCAAGAAACTACTCGGTGTACTCTTTATAAGAATGTTCTATTCATATTTAGAAGAATCTCCTTCCCAATACCCAGTAGCAGAGAATGCATCACAGTTACAATCCTTATTGGCCTTATGCAGTAGCCTGCCCCAATTAAGTAACACTAAAATTTGCATCAAAACTCGGCAGAAAAATGATGAAATAGACATTACCCATTTAACCACAATTTTGCTAGCTTTGGTCTGGAACCGGTATCCATTTCACTATAAGGAGACACCTGATCTTTAAACACGTACTATGAACCAGTAATTCTATGATCTTTAATATAACAGTCCTTAGTTTTACACATTTTAACAGATTTTCTCCTAGAAGAGTGCCTTACAGGGACAGAAATCATCAGGTCTTACATGGCTTGTAAATAGATTCTTCCGACAGGATGTCCAGGTGATTAGTGGCAGATGAGCTGAAAGCTTTACTCAGCAGGATATAATGCACAGGCATCTGTTAGATTTTCATATTAGCCTCGAAAAGTTTTCCTGAAGACATTGAAACTAGATAATTGCTCTGCAGTTACATTCGCTACAAAGAGTTAAGGATAAACAAACCTCACATCTGAAATTACCAACATCATCATGACATTGGCTTTTTGAATCACCTTTGGCAGGTTGTGTTTACCAGGGTACATTATATTAGTTTTGGACTGATTCTTTGTGAAATAATAAGAACTGATACCACCACATTTGGGGTACTACACTGGATAAAATCGATATAACAAATTTCTGTAGCCATCTGAAAGTGCATGGCCTGGATTCCCTCTAGCGATTCAAGCTTTCCTCACCCAAAGTGATTTGAATAATTGAACAAAATCCAAATGAGAGGGAGAACAATAGATTAAAAGCCTGCTGTCCTCTAGTTGGAAACAAAACATCCAAAACAATCTTTAGCTTGGATGCATCAAAAGAAGGCCAACAAAGGGCTAAAATCAAAATTTCATGGATGCCTCGCATTTAGCCAAGTGACTCCAGCAAGATTCAATGTCCGGATAGATGTTGAGGCATGCCATGCCCAAAATCTTTCACAAGGCTCTAACCAAAAGCATGATCATAATCCAATGTGGCTCTTGTAAATAACATTCAAATGCATTTAAATGTTCTGCTTTCCCAATTAATATGCCAGTCTTGAAAAGGAAATAGGCTAGTAGACACTTAAAATCACCAGATGATCCCAGTACATATGTCAGTGGAGACACCAGAACTGTTGGTTTGCCATGCAAATAGTCAAACACTTCTAGAGTAAATTTGCTGTGGCCCTGGAGCATCCCAGCATTGCAAAAATAAATATATATCGATAGGAAGGACCTTGAGGTGCACATATATAAGAATATAAAACAAGGCCAAAACAAACTTTCATCCTGTTATAATATTAAGCAATCGCATGAAATTACAAAAGGAAGGAAAGGGTAGTCTGGATATTCAGATCTACGAAATCTTTGAGCTCCTCCCGTTGTTATTTTCCATGGAATTTGTTATTTGTCATGGAATAGGTTGAGCTAAACAACTGTGGGTTCTTAAGGAAATGTGCAAACATCATATCAATTGGATTCTTCCACTACAAATCACAAAAGTTCATCTTCACTATATTGGTTCAAAACTTCAAATGAACTGTTCAAGATACCAATTTGACAATGGATATTTATAAGATTAAAGAATCAATTTATTTGTAATCTACGACCAATGAAAGTAAATCACATGATTCTATACTAGCAAGTCCCAAGAGATATCACAGTTACCATGGTCTACAATGTAAGACAAACAAGCAAAACATCTCATATTTAGAGTTCCTATCAATAAACATGTCATACATGCATACTACAATGCATAAGATATATGCTTCTATCCATACAAAATATGTAATTTTCTAGCTAAATAGAGGTGTCAAAAATCTTTTCTATAGATTTTTCAACTTCTTCACAAAAATTTTGCAAACATCCCAGATATCCAGTTTGACAACACAATCAACATTTCTTAAGCAGAAATCTTTTGGCTACAAATTGCCCAACAAGGAGGAAATGCTTTGTTTAAAACAGGCGAGCCATTGTCATAAATTATAATTTCTGACAGCTTTAAAGCAAGGTATTTTTGTAAATTCCCCTGTTTTGAACATACAATCAAAAATTCAAAATAATGCATATGCAAGTTTCATAAGAATGCAAAATTCAATCATGATTTCAATAAAAGCATAATTTGTTGTACTGCTTGTGCCTTCAGTAAGTTTTAGTTTAATCCCGACATTACTAAGATGAAATGATATATTATTTATGTTGTATCTTATCAAGGATAAGTTTTTTTATACACATTGATGTTCTGATGGAATCCACTTGACCATGATCTAAATATGAGGTCACGTGACTGCTTCTTAGGATGTCCAAGCACTCTAATTCCATCGATAGATGCTCCCCTCTCCATGCCTAAACACCCTCTCCAATCTCCAATTTCAACCTTTATTAAGCGTAACAAATTCTCACAACATGTGAAATTCGCAAAACGGAATATACTGATGCATCATATACAAAGAACCTTTTTATTTCTTGGAAGAGATAAATAGGAATTCACCCTATTGTTCTTGAAAATATATACAAAATTATGAAGACATTCCTCAATACAATATTTGTTTTAGTATTATGAAAGGCCACATCTTAAGGACAGCTTATCCTTTTGCTGCTTCAAGGCACAAAAAAAAGCTGTTTCCTCATCAGCAAGTACAGCAGTACCAAATTGGCTCGCTTTATGCAATTGATTGACCTTTGGACTTAAACAACTGTACAAGAAATTCAATGCCACAAACAGCAAGCCACATGTCATGATTAAAGGACGGACATCTCTTCCTGAAAGATATGGCTCCTACCCTCCCTAGGAAAAGATAGAATAATAAAATTATTAAAAGGGCAAACTGTTAATTGTTTCAGTTGCAAAGTTTCCTAACACACATGGAAAAGAACATGCTGAGATATAAATTGATCCCATTGCCCTATTAAATTTATCACATACATATGTTATAATTACAAAAGAAGGAATAGCATCAAATCAATGAGAAGGTTGAATTATTTCACTAGTACGCCTTGGCTATCAGTATTGTATCCTTTTTTTTTGCTAATATTGTATCTTAACAATGAATTTGTAATTTTTGTTGAGCATGAATAACAAACATAATGATGCTCAAGCACTAAGTTCCATAGTAACTGAACATGCATGCATTGAAAGTTCCTTATTCTAGATAAAACAGCCTGCCTTTTGCTTACTGACATAACTAGTAAACATATAAAACCTGGGAAATGGACATTCTTACATCAATTTGGAGCAGGTATATAGATCCCACCTTGCCATCGGTTTCTACATTGCACCTGTTCAAACCATCTCAAATATCTTCCTCACCTTATCTCTATCTATTCCAGTCATCCTCTAATGTAACCATTCACAAATCTGCAGCTGCCATGTTACAAGCATTTATCTGAACAGCTTCATTGTTGATACATTCATCTTACGCATGTGGACTCTCCTTATTGCCCAATCTGTAGCATACAATTTCTACAATTGTTGCATTTTCATTTTTGAGGTGTCAGGAGTATTCAACAATATCTAACATTCTTAAGACATATCTCCACCTCATCTATCATCTTATCTAGTGACAGCTTAATTGATCTCACTATCATTTTATAGAATAGCAAGAACAATTTGTTTGTTGAATCTATTCTCTTACTTATTTACTACAGCATCAACTTTTTGCATACTCCCAAAGTTGTAGTACATTTATTCTATTTCATAATGCATATTCCTTAAAACTTCATTCCATGAATCAACTCGAGGTTCCATCACTTAGATAAAAGCGATATCATCCAGGAATAGCATGCACCAGGGAGCGCCCTCTCAAATATTGACACAAAGTTGATCTAGAAAATGTTAAAATGTAGCTGCCATCAGCCAACTCTTGTTGATAGCCCGTTGCCACCAAATACTTGTAGCATCAAGCATGTAAATAAGCACTACAGAACACATGAGTTATTTTATACATGCTTCATGTAGCTCATATAACGAATTGATATTCCTTATTTTCTCCAGCCCACCAACCAACCTCTCTTGGTCATCTGTCATAGGCTTTTCCCATATCAAAAAACCATATACAGGTTTTCGTCTTCACTCATTATTCCATTAAAATGTGCAAATAAAGTCCTTGTCACTTGCATCAATTTTTGTTTGAAAACTTTTCTATGGCGAAAAAAGAAAGAAAAATGAATTAATGATACGACTAGAGTAAATCCTTGGCAACAAACTGCATTTCTTAGCTAGCTCTCTTAGCATAGCCAGGCTTGGAAATCAGATTACCATGCTTGTTTGATAAGAACACTGGAACCTAAGCCACATTGTGTGCTCATCTTATTAATAAGACATGCACCTATATGTATAAACTTGTCTAAAGCCTAGCCAAGCTTGAGCACACTCTTAGCATGATAGAGTGAAGCTAAAACAGCCCACTATGCAGTTCAGCTTTCATTACTAGCCCTATTTTTCCTCCATTCATGTGCCAATCTCCTGGTCTTTATTATCTCATTTACTACACATATTGGCAAAGTCAAATCAACATCTTTGTACTATGTTTGATGGGCCAAAACATGGTAAGGGTTTTGTTTGGTTTTCTCCATGTTATATCTGCCCTCTACTGTTATAACTTAATGGGTTGAATTTCCTCTATTTCCCCTTCTATACATGAACCTTTCCTCTTATATGTTTATAGCATTATTCTCATTCAACAGCTCCCAAAAATGCTATCTTCCTCATCACAGATACTCTATCACGAGAATCAACCAATCTTATGCAACCAGTGGATTAAAATCCTTCTCCTCTAATGCAACCATTGTGATTGAAATCTATCATGAGCCCTTTCCAGTTTAACTTACTGTAAATGCCAACATATGCCCCACATTGACCTTAATAGATTCCTAGTCCTGAAACCAGCTATGTCCTTTATCTTAATAAGGCCTTTCATGATAACCTTTGCCTAGACTTGGCTTAGACTCATCACCCCTGATATAATGTTTGATTTAGCCATATCCTGGGCTCAAATCAAGTGACACACCTTGTCTACTGTGCTATCTTAAACCGGACAACCATGGTTCCAAAGAAAAAAATTACTATTACAAATAAAAAAAATTGTTAAAAATGGTTGGACTGCATCAATGTTCTTCTAATAATTTGCTCCATTGTAAGGTTGAGCGAAACCAATGAGTTCATCTAAAATGGTTTTGAAGTCTCGATACCAATTAACCACATATGCTTATCTCAATAGTGGCAAATATCTTACTGTCTTTGCATATGAATGGTGAAGCCCCTTCAACATTGACTGGAGACCACTCTACACATGTATGCCTAAAAAGATAAAGAAATACTAAATCGATAATTTGGCAATCCATCCTCCTGCCTATGCCAACAGTGTATCTGCCGACAGCCCTTAGCTGCAGAAATTCCTTCTACATAGCCAGAAGTCTCTTTAAATATTATCATCAAGAGGGACAAACATGCAAGTCTTTTCTTTCTAAATGCGTGGAGTTTCGACTGTTCACCCATTGTTTCAGACGGTACAATCAAGATGCAAGTATTCATAAAAACCCAGAACAGAAATCCTGTATTCCATGCCATCCTCCGTACTTACTAATGGCAAGCATTGCTTAACTTAGCATTAATGCAATAGCTCTTTCCGAGTTCAAAAGGACATAATATGACATACAATGAACCATTTTCCACCCAAATCATTCATCAAAATGAATGAATATTCCATCCATTGCTAGATTCTTAACCTGCTACGACAAACCCTCTTTTTCCTGGAAATTTAGGCAGTTTGGATCCAAAAGACGAAAATAAAACATTCCCCTTTTCTGTTCTTCAGCAAAATAAATCTCATACTTACTGTTATAGAACTGATCAAATCGTTGAGAAAAAAATGGAGATCAAGTAAACAAAAATTGAAAGCAAGATTCGGCATGGAAGAAGAAAAATGCTCCCAGATCTGGATAAAGGCAAATGTAAGAGAGCATCGAAGAAAGAAAAGATTGTTCAGAGAGAGATTGATACCTCGAGAAGAAGAAGATCCCGATTGGAGCTCTAACAACGATCACAGCGATAGAAGGGGGAAGAAGAATCGTGCGCTTATAGTTACGGCGGTTTTAAACGAGGTCGTTTAATTGATATTTATTTTATGTGGTAATAACTGATTAATATTTTGCATCTATGCGTGTCTATAAAAAATGCTTGCTCACGGATTTATCACACAAATTGTAACAACTCGTCCGGAAAGAGATGTTATTCAGATTTTTTGATCCTTCCAGAAAATTTCAATCTAACCTTTTATTAAACATATCAGGATTTGAAGCCTAAATATATTATATTTATTTAATAGATTTTGGGATGAGATCCTCGAATGTCGTAATAATACATTCTTCCATTCTCACGATGTCCACTGATTGTGCACAAAATCGAAATTTATTAAAATTTTTTTATGTACATATTTTTTTAAATATTTAAATTTATATAAATATTTTTAAAAATTAATATTTATATATATTTTTTATAAAATATTTATTTTATATATATACTCTTCTTCTTCTTTTTTGCATATATATATCTACGTTATCTAACATCATTAAAATTAATATTTAAAATTAAATGATTAAATATCTTATGGATATATGTATAAAAAAATTATAAAATATATATATAAATAATAATTTTATGAAGATATTTATGATAAATTTAAATATTTAGAATGATATACATACAAAAATTTAATTTAATTTTATCTATTTATCTTGATGGATTCTAAATTCTCGTACTTTATAATATAGTAACATATTACATAATATAACAACAACATGATGATAATATTATATAATATTTTATATATTAAAATACTATATTATACGTTATAATATATGTTCATCTTATAATAACATATATACCTTATACATTCACAAAATATTTTGATAAAATTTTAAATAAAATATAATAAAATATAAATTCTTATTATTATATAATGTCCAAACTCATAGCTATATCCATTCTGTAGAAATATACAAGCTATCTATCTAATATCAGATTTTAATATTTTTTTTAGAAGCATATTATTATATATTAGAGAAAACATAGATAGTTACGATATGTCTATTTTTTAGATAAAATAATTTTGATCTATTATTTGATAAAAAGATCATTTTATCTATATAAGTCAATAAATTAAGTATATTCATTATTTTAGTTGTGCATGTTAATATTTCTCCATTAGAATAAAGAAGAATTAACAAATCAAAAGAAGTGTATTACACGTAAAAAATTCTAATTTAAGTTTTTTACATGTATACCCTTCCAAATATTTAAATTTACATAAATATCCTTATAAAATTTCTATTTGCATATATACCATTATAAATTTTTCTTTTTGCGCATCTACCCATAAGGGTATTTTAGTTATTTTAATTTTAAACTATTAATTTTTAATGATGTTAGATGATATAGATATATATAAAAAAAAATATTTTATGAGGGTACATATGCAGATATCAATTTTGAAAAGATATTCATATAAATTAAAATATTTAGGAGGATATACACATAAAAAATCTAACTTATTATCCCTCGTTGGTATCTAAAAAGAGGACTAAGCTTCAAGTGACAAAATTTTTTGGAGGATGAATGTTAAAAGCTTTCTTGATTAGATTGATATTTTTTTTGAGTAAGCTGGATAGTTCATATCGATCTAGTAAGAATACATCCAAGAAGATCAGAAAAAGGATGTCCTTGAAGGCCAACAGAAGGTTTGCAATCTCGGTCCACACCATCTCTTCGATATGCTCAGCTACATAAGCGGCCATCCAGTCAGTAGTACTGTTGGCCTTTTGATACATGTGACGTATCTCCATGGATAGGCAATTGTCCGCCACGCAATGGCCGTCATAAATAGGGATAGAAATAGGCCAGACCAGACTAGGCTTTGGCTTGAATAGGCCAAGCCTGTATTGTAAAATACTAATCTGAGCCTGGTCTGTTAAACTAGTTCAGACTTAAAATGAAGCTCGGCCTGACCTGTTTACAAATAACAAGCCTGGCCTAGTCTAAAAGCCTATTTAAAGGCCTATAGACATTAAGGCCTTTAAATAGGCCAACGGGCCTAGGCCTTCAAAATCTCAACACCAGTCCAAAAGCCTATCAAACATAATAATTTTCTGTCTCTAACATGCCTCAAATTACAGGGAATATAACTTGACCCAAATGAAAAGTAGAAACTAGTATCTCAATAATTAATTAATTCTACATATTGATAAAATTATTATTTTTATTAAATTATATATATATTAAATTTATACAAGCCAGCCTGTAGGCATTCAGACCAGACTTTGAAATTTTAGGCTTGGCCTATTTATTTAAAAGACCTTTTTAAAAGCCTATGCCTGATTTATTTAGATAAACAGGCCAGGCCAGGTCGACAGTAGGCCAGGCCATAGGCCCCTGATAGGCCGTCTGACCTATTTCCACCCCTAGTCATAAATAAGAGGGTGCACTATTGCTGACGATGGCTGTCCCCGAATGAGATAACCACCGTAGCGGAGTCTCCCTCAAGCACAAGTCTCTCAATATGAAGTCTCAGTCTGAATAGGTAATGCCAACCCATATCGCCTACAACTCGACTGTCAGAATCGTGCTCCTGATGAGGTGATGATCACCGATAGCTAGAGACCTGGAATCAGGACCATGAATTACAGATCCTACATCCTCTCTACTGCCTCTGATACTGCCATCGAAGTTGACCTTGACATATCCAGGGGGTGGGGTTCCCAAGTGATAAATACCAATCAGGGTGCTGCTGCTACTGCCAGAGAGTCCCAAGTCTCTCAGGTTGTCAAAGTCGAGCCAATCGAAGTACAACGTACAATCTCAGTAGCCTGTAGTAAGGCCCTCTCAAGAGTGAGCCGCATAGATTGCCAAACATCCTCAAACAAGCTCCTATTCTTAGCCAACCAGATGTGGTAGGAAATATAGGCCACTCGTGTATCCACGGCCTTGGACACATCACTCTCCATGCTCCTCTAAAGGGCCTCTAAAAAGGTCTGAGTAGTCTCCATGTGGGTAATGGTCATAGCATCAAGATCAACCATCCCTACACTAGGCAAGCATGAGGGCACAGGAATAGGACACGATCAATAGTCTCCTCCTCCAAACCGTAGGACAAACAAACCACCAGAAGCTCCATGCCTCTAGCGTGCAACACTATCCTAGTTGGGAGCTGATGCCAAGCCACTTTCAAATAACAAGCTGACTCTCAGGTGGACGTGCAGCCTCCATATCCAGGCCTCATCCAGTTTCCTGGTTGGGAACCCCCTATAAGCCTCATACAACTCCCTAGTCACTACTCATTGAATGCAGACCGGTCCTCACACTCTCACATTTGAGCTGGTGTGAATAGGCAGTATAATAGAGAATACTGTCTCCGCCAGCTTGGCACCAAACAAGTTGGTAACAATGCCAACATTCCACCCATATCCTCCCTGACTGAAAGAGGTCACAAACATGACTCACCTCCGTGATCTTCATGCTCACAAAAGTAGGCCATTTGCTCAATGACTGCTCAGCAATCCATTGATCTCGTAGGATATCAATCATCTAGCTATCATCCACTAGCCATCTGACTCGGTCCAGGATAGTCTGAGCCCGAGTGTAGATCTCTTGCCACACAAAGGAGCTACATTGGCCAGGCTAGATAGCCTCATCAAGGTATCAAGATCTATATTGGGCCCTCATGATTACACGCCAAAGGTAATCTAGCTGCAAAAAAAATTCGATAGCATGTCTAGCAATCAATGCATTGTGCCTTGCCACGAGGGACTGAATACCAAGACCTCCATCCTTGGTGGCTGGCAAATCATGATCCAGACCAAAAGATGGATGCCACCCTACCCCAGTGAAACCCCCATAAGAAGCTCCTAAAGTACTGCTCACCTCTCATCACCATTATCTTCGGTAAAATGGTGTGGGACATCAAGTAGGTCAGAACTGAGCTGAGCACGGATCTGGCAAGTGTGACCTACGCATCATGGAAATGTATCTAGCCTGTTAACCCTCTAGTCGACCTCAGATCAACTCCTCAATCCCTATACACTTTGTCCTCTGAAGTCTGCGCCAGTGATCGGCACCCCGAGGTAATGACAAGGCCCAATGTGCTCTGAGATCCCTAGCCTCTCGCAAATAATCTACCTCAGCCTACCCTTGGTCTTCAGACTGAAATATAAGGCCAACTTCATTAGATTGACCTTCTACCCCAAAGCTGCATAGTACTCCAGAATTTGTCGAAAATAGGTTGCATTCTGAGCAGTTGCCTGATCAATTAAGAGGCAGTCATCTACAAAAAAGAGATGCGAAATCAATCCAACTCTCGGTGCAGGCTTATAGGGTCGAGATCCCACACCATAGCGGCTGCCCATAGTACTCTAGACAATGCATCAACACGAAGAATAAAGAGGTAGGGGATAAGGGACAACCTAGGTGAAGACCAATCGTAGACTGAAAGTAGTCAGTCAGCATGTCGTTGACCAAAAGGGCAAAGGAAGGTGACTGAATGCAGCCCATGATCCATCTGATCCACTGCTTATGAAATCTGAAGCTCTAGGATATACATCAAAAACTGCCAGCTGATACAATCATACGATCTCTTCATATCGATCTTGATGGCCATAAAACTGTAGCAAACAAGGGCTCTCTGTAAATCATACATAAACTCCTTAGCAACCATCACATTATCAGATATGTTACGACCCCTGATAAGTGCATCCCACTCAAGGCAAATTAGCCTGGAGAGCATCGACTTCATCCGACCAACCATGATCTTCGCACAGGCCTTGTACAGAGTAATGCAGAGGCTGATGGGTCTGAAGTAACTAGGCTTTGAAGCATCCAGACGTTTCAGGATAAGCACAATGAATGTCCTCTTCCAAACCTTTGACATAGATTTGAAGGCGACAAACTGCTGCACTGCCTCAACCACCTCACTCCTAATAATCATCCAATATCACCTAAAGAAGAGGGTGAAAAATCATCCGAGCCCGAGTCCTTATCCTCCACCATGGCACAGAAGGCTCTATAGATCTCATCCACCGACACCGGATGGATCAACATGTCATTGTCCCACATTGAAACATGGTTAGTGGGAGAAGGAATGACAAATATCTGCCTCCCCTAAGGCACTCCGTCCACCTCATCTGGAAGAAGCAAAAGATCTCCTGTCAGATATCCTCGTCGCCCTCCACCCAATGCCCCTGATCATCCCTCAACATCCGAATCTAGTTCCTCTGTCTCTTAATGATGGTCGACTGATGAAAGAACTCGATGTTCCTATCAACCTCTCTAAGCCACTGGATCCTGACTTTTGCCTCCACATCATCTCCTGTCGACTCAATGATGCAGAGCAAGTCTCCTCTGCAACTCTATGAGATCCGCCTCTATTAGCTCTCCATCCTAGTCCTCCCTCCTCTGGAGCTCAACAATGGCAGTCTCAATCTCGTCCAGCCTTCGAGAGATATCACCGACTACCTCATGGTTCCACCGACAAAGTCTCCATCTCCATAGCTCCAATCTTCAAGTAACCCGATATATCGCATCACCTCAAATCAGAAGCCACCACACCTCACGAACAATCTCCCAGGATCGGGGGTAGGATAGCCTGAACTTTTCAAATTGAAAAGAATTTCTGTATAAAAGTTGCTATCTGTAGATATCAGCACTGGATAATAATCAGAAGTAATTCTGGAGAGATGGCTAACCTGATATCCCGGAAACATCTGGATCTAACTAGCCATGCCAAGTGCTCTGTCAATGCACTCCCAAACCTTGCTCCACCCTGACGATTGTTACATCAGATAAATCTGGGGTCAAAAAATCCTAAGTCAACTAGACCATTCATTAGGATGAATTCATGAAATTCTCTAGCTTCAATGCTCTCAGTAAAGAGCCTTCCACCACTCTTCTCCTAAGCAGTAGTAACATAATTAAAATCCCAAGCCGCTAAGGATGGGACATCTTGATCAATCAACCTCACCACTTCACTCTACACCATGAGCCTCTCCCTGTAATTAATGCTTGCATAGATACCAGATAAAAGCCAAAGAGGATTGTTATTTCAAATAAACAATGATCACATGCTAGTCATAGTTATGGAAGACATCCACATTCACTCTCCCATTCCTCCAAGCTACAATGATACCCCCAAAAAGTCCCCAAGACTTAATAGCATAGAGCCCCCAGTTCCTCAAAAATCACCACTTGGCACGAATAAGGCTGTTCCCCGATAGACGGGCTTCAAGCGAAATACAAAGATCAGGACTATGGAAATACATAAGTCTTTGCAATTGGGATGTGAAGGATGATTTTCCAGCTCCACGGGTATTCCACACTAAGATCTTCATGGAAACACAATGGTGAGATGCTGGGCCTCTCCCCACCCCAGCACGGTCCTCAGAATCTGTGTCTACCTCCTTCATAGGATGAGTCTTGAAAACAATCCGATCAACCTCCAAAGTAGCTTTCAACTTGGCCACCACCAATTCCTGGCCTATTTGCAATTGACGGCCCAGCCCATCACCAGCCAACCCCCCGCCCGTGCCTTCCATCCCCGTGCTATCCTCCCCCACCGGAGATTCCTCCTTGGATCATGCTCCCTCGCTAGCCTTCCGACACGGGGAAGGTCCTTGGGGCCCCACATCACCGCCGGCATTGCCCCCGACCCACCCACTGATGGGGGGACCATGACCTGCCGCATCTCTCGAGCCACCTCCATCGACTCCTTACAGACATCCACCACCTGTTTGACTGCCTCCGGCTGGTTGACACCGACAACCTCCTTTTTCGATCTTATCGTTATCCACCGATCTCCAGTGTTCGCCACCGTGTCCATGCCTTCCCGTTCAGCTCGCTTCAGAGTCCCTGATGCTCCCCGATCCTTTCAATGACTAGTCCAAAACCCTCCGGATCCAATCCGCGCCCGACCAACTGCATCTTCAATCGACCAGGCCTTTGGTGGGCTCCTGGCCCATTTTAATTTGGACTGGCTGGCTTCGTTCATCATTGCATCATATGGGCTTGGGCTGCACTCTAGTGGGCCAAGATCCATAAGGGTTGAAAAATGCCAATCCATTCCTGCCCTCTGACTCCACCAATCCATACTATAGGGAGGTTAATAGTATGGCTGGTTAGATGATAATATTTGGCAAAATTATTGATTGAAATCATCCTACCATATGTATCTTGGACTATCCAATAAAAGATCAATATAACAGTCAGAAAAATAAACTTTTTTTCCATTAAAAATAGCAAAAGCTACCTAACCATGGTTAACAAATGAATTTTTTCATTCCAAATTTTCAATCAAGCTTGCATAATAGTGAATCTTTTGCAATAGTGAATAATGTGATGACTTTTTATTAGGTGATTCAAGATACATGCGATAGAATAGTTATAAACAATAAGTTCTCCAACATATGTGGCTAATTATATAGAAATTAGCTTTCGAACTACTTCATGGAGAATTCCTTCATATTTTTTAAATATTTATTTTTTATTCATATGGATATATTTTTACTAAATGCTGCAGAAGGTTGGTTTAATAAATTTTTACTAGATGCTGCAAAATGGATGTATGTTTACCAGATGCTGCGGAAGGCTGGTTTACTGAATTTTGCAAAGAGGATGTAGTTTTACTGGATTGATTTAATAAATCTAATTTATATTAAAAAAAAAATCAGTGCTCTGGTTGAGGACAGGTATACTATTTGGTTGGAGATGAAAGAGGACATACGGAGCGGATTTCTTCCTGTTGACTACACAAAATTATACATTAGGTTCCATCAGTTGCTGCAAAAAGGCACCAAAAGGTCCTTTGAATTAGCCACCGGGACAGGTACCAAGGAGACTAATGGTTTGGTATCTTGGCATCTCAATATGGTGCAGGGCTGAAGATAGAAAAATCCCAGAACTTATTAGCCCATGATTCGAGAAAACGGAAGAAAATTTGAATAGAACAAGGATCGGTGGCCGCACATCTTCAAGAGGTCATCCTAAAGTGAGCCTGACTACTCCTAAGTTGCCTGTAAGTGTTGCGGCCAATCCCC
>KE505084.1:413301-439439 GCA_000441515.1 Elaeis oleifera
GGATAAAAATGATATTTTTTGGGATAAAATGATATTTTTGGAATAAAAGGACGGAGGAAGGAAAAAATAGTGTTTTTGGAAATGCGATTTCAAATGGCGTTTTCAAAAACGCCATTTGAAATGGCGTTTTCAAAAACGCCATTTCATATAGCGATTTTACTTTATTTTTTATTTTTTTTTCCGTCTACGTGGAAATTTGGGTGGAACGGGGTGGTGAGGTGGCAATCAAAAAATACCATTTTGAATGGCGTTTTACCCTGTTTGCATCATTTTGGTAAATAAGTTAAAAGTTATATTATTTTATAATAATTTTTTTTTATATTAAATAGGTAAAGTACTCGAGAATCCCTTTGTCTCCGTTCCCTAAGTTTATACGCTGTTGATATTTTAAATATTTTATATTTTGATTCTTATGCATATATTTATTGATACCTGATATATAATATATGCGATTCACCAAAACAATATAAACAAGTAAAATACAAATCCCCTAAAAATGGACCCTAGAGTCGTTATTTATCATTATATTAGAAACTATGATAGCTGATTTATACAATTAATTAATTTTGAATGCATTTATTCGGAAATGAAATATGTGGATATAATCAAGTTCACAATCAATTACTATAACACTCAATAACAGATGATAATAAAGTATCAATCAATACTCTCACCATATGTGGTCCTAATAACAGAATGATAACTAAACAATGATCACTATTGGAATTTGTATTGATTAATTTACATCTTTTAGCAAGTGGCATCTAAAACTGCAACTATAGTAATAGTTGTAATGTTCTGGCCCTATTACTTTCAGTATTCTTTTGCTTTTGCTGCTAGCTTCTCTAAGACTTGAGGTATGCTTGCAGAAGGTATTTGTGCATTTTTAGATATCAATTAAGATCAATTGAAAAAGAATCCCATAATGTATTAGAAAAAAAAAACAAAAAGAAGAATCTCATAGAAAAAAAAAGGGTAAATATAATTTTAAATTAAACCCATTTTCTAATCAAGTTTAGGTCTACAAACATTGGGCTAAGCCCATCACACCAAATTAATCTTGCATGGACAATAACTTCAATACCATATGGCACTGCATCTAGACATTTGCCAATTCAATCATTCCACATGCTCCGCAAATACACCTTGTTCTTTTGCTAATAGTTTTGCAATGTTCATCATCATGGAGAGGCAAATAGGATAATTGACAAGCACCGAGCGATTGGTTAAGATAACGGAAAACTAAATTTATAGAAATATTGATGGTACTTTTTTATAAAGAAATTATACCAAAGGGCTAAGCCAAACTTAGATCTATAATATATTACGCCATTAGAGTCATCAATCAAAACTTAAAGAAGTTAATTGAAAGCCTGTTGTGTACTGAATATTGAAGACTCCCTTGGAATGTAGCAACGTCCATCGAGTCGACCAAACGATTCCCTTCTCAGTAGATATGAGTAGTATGAAATATAGGAGGGATATGTTTCCATTGCATCAAGTCATGAATCAATGGGTTGGAAATCACTGTTGCTGATTTTGAAAAAAAAATCCAAGATAATATCATAGTAGAGTTTCCCTCAAGCCAGAGTTGCTAGGTCTTGAAATGAGAAATTGCCCATCATACTCCAACCTAGACGATCATGAATTCTACATAAGCAACGAAATAACAAGATAAAAGACAACCCATAATAGATGAGTTGAAATGTCTCTTATGACAAATCCAACTGCCGCTCTACCTCCTTGCAAGGCTTCATCAAATTAACTTTTAGGATGCTAAAGGGAGGCGGCAGCAATTGGACTAGTTTTATACATTGATTGCCAGATTTATTGGAAATACAACTACCCGGTTCCTTGGTGAAGTCGTTGGTTTCAGTTGCAAAGAGAGAGATCCTATATCAATATCAATCATATAAAATTGAGAATTCTCCCGAGTCCAATTTTACTCAAGACTAACCATAAAATTGAGAATCTGTACGATGATACGTTTGAAAGAATATTACACTCAGGACTAACTATAAAATTGGAAACATGAAAATCAATAGCTCATATTCCTTGGGACAAACCTGCACGGTCAACTTTGCATCCTTCCTTTTGTGGGGGTGGTAAAGGAGGAGCTGTCACTTATATATTAAAAACCAAACAGTGCAAGTGTTTAAAGGATGCAATAGATATTACACGGCTGGAACAAACCAAACTATGGCGAAAAGTACACCCCTGTGGCCCAGCAAAATTAGTATAAATCTGATATAATTTAATATAATATATAAAATAAATAAATTAAGCCGGTAATTTTTTGACAAATGACATTCTAAATGTTTGACAACTACATTCTTAATATTTAATATTATTTATTATAATTTAATAAAAATGATCAAATTAGTGATATCTTGATAAGTGACATTCAGGATATTTGGTAAGTGATGTTTTGAATATTTAACATTATTTATTATAATTTAATAAAAAATTTATATTAATCATTAAAAATAATTATTATTAATTATTTTAATATTAAATCAATTAATTAATTTAATTATTAATTATTAATTTAATAAATATATAATTTTTTATATACTTATTTTTTTTTTTATTATCCTATGCATTGCATGAATTTTAACACCTAGTAGTGCTGTAACTGGGACCCAGTTGTAGCTAAGCAACTTGAACCCCCAACTTTGTATCCTTTCATTAAGACGACATTAAATGGTTTCCCACTTCCCTAAAAAGCCACGGCAAGAATGGTAGTTGCGTATGGTCCACGGGTGTGGCCAATTATTTGAGGAAGACCAAGGGTATCCACCACCAGGGTCTAAGAATCTTCCATTTCATGTACACAAGTTTCATATGCCATTTTAAATAGAGAGATTAGTGCAACTGATGAAATTAATGTGTAGGCACTAACCAGGGGCGCAAACAATGCATGCTAGCATGAAGCTTTAGGCTACTTGGGCATGGATCGATGTATAGAATTGTGTTCGGGCTCAGCTTGATCTCAAGCCAACCTCGATTGAGATTGCTTACGCTTAGCTTGTACAAGTTCTAAGCCGAGCCTTAATGTTTATAGAGTCAAATCGAGCTTTCTTAGCTTTTAGAATTATCTAATACAAGCTCAGCTTATTTATGGTTGAGCTACTCAAATTATTTGAGCTTGACTAGTAGCTAAGATGAGTTCAAATGAGCTTTTAACGCGCCAAGCTAAGCTGTTAATGAGTAGCTTGGACAATTTGTAGCCCTAACTCTAGGGTTACAACAATCTAAGCTATTCATTAGTAGCTCAAGCTTGGCTTAGTTGATTTAGGCTCGGTTTGAATCACGCTGAGTTCAGATTTTTTTGGTTAGAAATGAGCCAAGTTCAAATAGTTTTGAAGCTTGACTTGTGAGCAAGATTGGACATCAACCAATTGTGAAACCAATAAGCAAGGATTTGATAAGAGCTTGGCTTAGAGCGTATGTGCAACCGACTTGAATAATTGAAGTCAGACTCAGTCCAACTCTTTCTCACTCACTCGCACACCCACCACCCATCTTGGGCGGACTTAAGTGGCCACTTGGCACTACCGTACAGTCCCAAACATTTCCCATCCCATGCACTAAGATTCTAAGAATTTGTCCATACCTAACTTATGATTAACTCATTTTGCCCCTAAGCAATATTTATTTGTGCAACCATCCCACAAAGAAAACCTTTCTTCTTGAGAAAATAATTAAAGCCTTTATAGATGGAGCCTATTCTAAGTTCCATTTTCCTGTGGATCAGAAGTCCGTTACCGTTACTTGGACTCATTGTTCGACAACGAATTCTGCACTCCGTCAGGCGACGACCCACAAAAATCCATAGACTCGGTCAATTGGCTGATGAGACAATCGTGACCGTCCACTAATAGAAGACTCTAGAAGCGATGAGAGAGTTAAACTACGCTGACGTAGTCCCCTTCGACCCACCTGAACCCACGCTGTCTACGTGAATTGCCACCTGGGGTTCTTTTGGGGGCTATGTTCGAGGTGCTGCTATTATGCGTTGAGAAGCTTCGCAGAAAGGTGGCTGAGATCAGACCGGCCCTCGCAGACCGGGACGTGCCACGTAAGACCCAAGGGGCAAAAGATGTTATTTTAACGCCAGCCGGGGTTAAAAAAATTCGTTCACATATTATACCCACGTCGCGATATTTAATTTATCTAAGGTAGGTCTGCGCCGCCCTCGTCATGTAACACCGTTATCTTCGTACAACAGTCAAGGTTTGGATAAGGTTTCGTGCCTCGCTGGATACGGAACGGCCAAAAACTAGACCGGTCAGCATTCTGGATCGTATCTTTCTCAGTCGAAAGAATAGTTGAATCGTATCCCGACACGACGTTTTTAAAATTATGCAATGCATGTTCCAATTGGGAAAGGAGATGCAGCATTCTTTAGCGCAAAAGATGCAACCCGAATCTAGTATAGTAGTGTAGAACTAGAAGAGAGGAAAGAATGCATGAAAATGGTATATTCTATTTTCTAATTTGGAACAAGATAAAATAAAGTGAAATAATGATCTTTACTTTATTTAATTGCATAGTTTAGTAATTAGTTATGACAATGTGGGCAATAGGCATCCTTATGGAAGCCATGAGATTGCCCAGTGGCGAATGGGATGCATTTTAGTTGGGTCAACATTGCTTGTAGATCACAAAAATTAAATCATTGTCTTAATCATAATTTATAGATGAAATACAAAATCATAAAATAGATTTAAGCTATCAGCACTAAATATTAAGAATGCATTAATTGTCGATCACAAAGCTTATGCAAACCAATATAATTGTCAAAAATTTACTAAGCTATTAATTTAACTCCATGTCTTACATGACATGTAATATTTTTTGAACTGACTCACTAATATTTTTTTTGGTGCAAACTGACTCACTAATATGAAAGTATCAAGAATGCACTCCATACAGAAAGTGTGATCCAATAAGTGAAGACATCCTCTAAATCTTCCTCAAATTATCATGTTAATTTTAAACAGATTGATAATCTAATTAGTCTCCAAGGCTACAAACGTTGCTTAACATTGCTAACCAGTAGCCATTTTCAAGGCTTCCGCCCCACTTACGGAATGTGCTAACTACTATTATAACAGCCGTTACAATTTATGGCGACGCAACGGAAAATGATGACGTAGATAACTGCCGTTATACAGCGTGGGCACGGTTGACGCCGTGGGGAGAGGGGCAACGGCGGTAAAATTGCCGAGCTGGGGAACAGTGGCAGTGCAGTTAACTGTGTGATGACTGAGATACGAACCATGGTTAAGTTTCCCGCGGCGGCTATAAATACTTCGACCCAGTTCCCTTCTTCCTTCCTTATTTCGAGCCGTGAGCGGGAGGGAGAGGAGTCGTAGGTCAGTCGTCGGCTTCTCGTCGATCGCTCGGCTCTGAGGTTAGATTGGAGAAAAATTGTCGAATTTCTTGATTTTGATTGTTTGTTTGAGATAATTTGATCGGAGGAATCGGGCAATCCTTCTCGATTTTTCTTTTTTTTGGTTTTGGATTCTCGAATCGGGATCTTATGTTGCGGTCGATGGATTTTTTTTTCTTTGAATCGTCGAAGAAGTATTGAGAACGAAAGATTCTGGCCTAAGATTCTGGTTTTTCTTGCACTTTATGGACAATAGTTGGAGTGAATTATGGCGGCATATTCAAAAGATTTGAGGAATTTATTCTTGAATCGAGCCATGGTATTAGTGAAAGATGGATTGGTTAAGATTTTTGTGAGCGAACCATGTCGATTTTCTAATTTCCGACAGGAATGTAGAATTTAATTTTTTCAATCTAGAATCTTGGAAGCACTTCTAATTATAGAAGAATTTCTGGATTTATCGGTTGTTCTCTCTTTTTTTCATTTTATTGTCTTTTATTTTAAGTTTACTATTTGGGGCAATTGACATAACCCATGCGGGAAAAAAAAAATCAGCTCGGGAACTGTATTATAACACTTTTTTTAGTAAAGCAACCATGGTTTTGGAGGAAAAAAGCTTCAAATTTCGGGATTTAGCCTAATTTCCTTGTTTTGGATACATTTTTCCTCTTTCGATGCGCCTGGTGGATTGGATGAATTGGGAACTTACTAATATACTAGCTGTGGTTGCCCGTTATAGGGTTTCTTGTTCCAAATCAAGGTTGCCATGTGTCCTTCGGCGCCTTTCTCTGTCCACTGGATATCAATGCATCTTCAACTGACGAAGAACTTGTACTGTTCGTGGGAGGGAGGAAGTTTGGGATCCGTCCAGACAACGTGATCACTGAAGTGAGCCCTTTCAGCGTCGAACCATGGAATTCTCCTGGTTAGCATTGGTTCATACTTAAGAGTTGCCTCTTTAATTCCTTATGCTTGCATTTATATTAAAGGTACTTCAAAATTCCAATAGATCAATCTATTTCTTATTTTTTCCGTTAAATTCAAATAGATCTATCTACGTTCTTAATTTTTTCTCTTTTATGCTGTTTATTTATTATATATATTGGTAGTTTTAGAGCATAGTGTCACTAAGAGATCATGGTTTTGCCGTTGTGGGTGAAATTAAAATCTTCTGTGGTCTTGTATATTTGATAGTTTTCTGGGTCTGCAGGAAATCTTGAGAAGATTTATGGAACAAGATTTATTTACAAGTGAATTAAGCAGTGTTTCATTTTTTTCTATTTTAATGCCTGTGTCGTACTTGTTTCATTCTTTGCTGCCAATATTTTTGTTGTAGTCTCTAAATTTACGATTTTTAAAAGATACTTAGGATAGTGACTTTGTGTATATAAACTATTTAATGGAAATATGGGACATTCTGTGTTAGCTTAGTCATCAGGTAGTAGAAGTGACTGGGATGAAGTGCAAAAGGAAGGATTTGCTTTCTAATTATGCATCTGAAGTTTTTAAGGATTTTATAGAGACATGAATCCTAAATATGGGATTTTCATATTTCTTTTCAAACATTTATGGCCTCTTTCTCCATGTTATCAGATGAGATAACTTTCGTGATCCATTGAGTGAGCAATGATGATGGAGTTAGGTAAAGACAATGTCTATTGTAGGCTTGAAATTTGTTTAATTAAATGATTTAGACTTCCTATTATTAGTTTCATTCTTCAATTATTTGAAGGTTGTCAGTGAGAAGATTCTTTTATAATAAAATGGAATTTCTGGAGACAAAATTGCACCGTATTAGGTTAGCATCAAAGAGTGTCTTTCTTTGTGATAAAATGTCAGAATTTTGAGCAGAAACATCATTTTTTATTGCTTGTAGTTGTATTTCAAGAACTTCTAATTTATTGCTTCAGGTGCCAGCATGAATTGGGTACATTGGTTGCTGTCCCCTCTCCTCAGTGGTTGCACTGGGAGAAGCCCAGGGTTCAAACCCTGGTTGACTAAGATTTATACATCTTTGAGGAGCACATCATCAAATGCAGCTTGAACACCAGATCACATCAAAACTGAAAAGCACTCATCAAATCCATCTTGAGTGTGGACAACTACTTTTTTTCCTCATTCTTCTTCCTTTTCTTCTTCTTCTTCTTTCGTGCCACCAGGGTGGGGTGAATATAGCCCATTCAAAGATATTCTATACATTCTTTTTGTTCAGGCACCCTTGATGCAACTCTTTCCTCTTTAAATGTGATTCTTTCATGATTGCTATGTATGTGGTCTATTGGCTTGATGGCATTTGCATTCACTTCAGTTTTCCACATTAATCAAATTCAATGGTCATAGAAATGGGAACAGTTTAGATATTTGCAGTAGATATTAGCTATCAAAATTGGTCCATGGCATTGCTAACTTAGTTCTTGCAACGTTGCTAAGCTTACCTCTTCATAGGGCTGGTCAATTTCAAGATTTTTAATTGGTTTGCATATTTGAAGTTTCATGGAATTTGATGAAGTCTTGGGATCCTGTGCACCTCCCAAAGGACAACTTGGGTGTGGTCTTAGATTGTTCATATTACATGCTTGTGTTGTTCTTCTTAAGGCAGATAAATAGTGCTCAGAGATGATTTCCATGATGTTCCTCTATGATTGAAAGGGCTCATATTCAACCTCTTATGCATGTTCTGTGTCATCACATGGTCAGTGGCTAGTTCAGTGGGTTCAGTCATCATGGGATCTTGCTAGCTTGTCCCTTGATTTGCCTATGAATCTTATTGATAATATTCTTGTCATATCCAACCTCCTTTCGCAAATCCTTCGTTTTGTGGCACACTTTGGCTATGACTCTTCAGATCATATCATGCAATGCTCTCTAGTGTTTTATGTTTACTTAACATCATAGAGCTCAAATTATATGATTGCTTGACTTTTGATTCTTCATCTTTCCCCTAATTCTTCCTGCCTTCTCAGTGGTGTTCAGGTTTGAATTGGTCTGTTCTGTGGAGCATGGTAGCTTTGCATTTCAATTGAAGTCATGGACTTGTTATTTGTTTCATTGCTAAGAATTAACTGAAACAACATGCTGTCCTACTGATTACTTCTCTGTGAGTCTGTTTGCTATCTCAGAGCCAAATGATCCAAATAAATGTTGTCTCAACTCTCAACCACTGCATAGTCATCATGGCCTTTTGATAAGTTTTATTGCCAGAGTTGTTGTCCCTCACCATTTTTGGGCCCTAGGTTTTAAAGCATGGATGGCTTGTCTATGGTTTTCGCTAACATTGAGTGGTGAACATTTAGATTTTCCTTGTAAATAAATATCACCATGGTGACGAAGAAGCAGCTGATCAACAGAAAATCCTAACGAGGTGAGGGTGATATGTTCCTTTCTTCTGGAACTTCATTTCTCAGCATGATTATTGGGTGTTCCAAAGTTAGCTACATCCTTTTTATGTGCCCCATCATATATGAGCTTGCCCTCAAAAGACCACATGTTCTATACATGACTATCCATGCCAGCTTGCTCGTAACCTACCTAATAAACTTCCATTGATGGCCCCCCCCCAAAAAAGGAAGCATCTTTCTTGCAAAGCATCATGTTTATGCAATTTTTTGAACATAGATGTGTTAGATGGTGCCAAGAAAGGGATCTTGCTCATTAAAGGCACAGTTGCAAGTTTGATGTTGGTAAGTTCACGCTGAACCCTACTACAAAAGTGTGGCCATGGGGTGAATATTCAACCTAGAATCTGGAACCAGAAATCAGTTAGTGATAGACCTACTCAAGGCTTATAAGGAAAAGGTCAGTGGCTTTTCAGGTTTTTGGACTAAAGGAAGCAAAAAGGAAAGGACAGATAAAAAAAGGGAGAACTCCTAATGATAGATAGTGGACTAGAAGTTCAGATATTTGTCTAAATAAAATGGTGCTGGTTTGCAAAGAGCAAGTAATTCAGAGGGAGCAGATGAATGATACTAACCAAAATCCAACTAAAGTATGAAGGTGAACTGCATAAAACTTGAAGTAACCTGCAACAAAAGGGTGAGGAAGATATCTTTGGCATTCTATCAAAAAAAAAAAAAAAAGAGGATATGTTTCGGCAAAGTCTTCACCACCAAGAACTATTAGGAGTCATTGCTTGCAGGCTTCATTCGTACGTAACAGAATAAAATCCTAAAATATTCCATTGATTGTGGCATAAAAAGGAACAACATAGAAACATAACCTCCAAAAGTAGCTAGCTGAATCCTAAAGATTTTTTCCAACTTTCCATCTAAGAATCTAAAGCTAAGTGCTAGCAGGATCCTCACTTCAAAAAGAGAATCCTCGAATAATGTGAATCATGTGTCTTTCATTAAGCAATTGCAATGGACACTCATGAGATGAGCAAGTTTATATGAATGACTCAAATGTCTGAATCTCAGGCTGATGGAATTTAGATGACTTTCATCACTAGGCACATACTGCCTGCGGGCATTATGTATATTCATCTGCAACACGTATCTGAACTGTTTCTATTTGTGGAGCTAAAGGCAATCTTTTGTAGTGAGCCTTAATCTCCTAAAACTAAAAAATTCCTGAAATCCAATGCTTACTGATCCAAAGACATTATTTAATTTTGGTGTTCCTAACTATCATCAGGATTTTGTAATTTTTGGAAAAAGAGGAGAAAATTTAATATTGTTAACTGGTGCTATCTAGCCATTAAAATCCTGGCTGCACATGAAGTCCTGAATTTTTTTTGTATAAATCTTTTGCCATGTCAAAACATATAGGCTTTAATTTCTCCTGGCATCAGAACTTTCCTTGTTTTACTTTACATTTACTAATAAATAATAATTAGGAAGTAGCTGACACGGGTAAATTTGTTGTGCAGAAGATATGTGGTACTTGTACAATCCTGATGACCCACACTCTCTGAATGGTGAATGTGAAATTAAAGTGACAAGAACTGGGTACTGGAAACCCATGGGTGGTCTCAGAATATTCACAAGTACTCCTACTGTAGGCAGAAAACAACAAGGGAATTTTATATAGGGAAAGCACCCAATGGAGATAAAACTGGGTGGACAATGCATGAATATCAAGCAGAACAGAAGACACACCAGGGAATTAATAAAGAGCAGGTATTGTATATATTTAACAGCCTGTACTTGGTTTTGAGCTGATGCTTTTATTGTTTGGACCTTTCACTACAGTCCAATGGGATATTGATGTGCTCGGATGATTTTTACAGGACCACTGCTCTCTGTATAGAGTCTTTTTCCAAATTAATGAAAGGCCAAATCATGAGGAACAGCATAACTCTATGATTGCAGATGCTGCTAATGGTGATTACCTAGAACATGTGTTGCTGAATCTTCTAGAACAAGAAAACAATTCGTCTTCAAGTGATGCTGGAAACAGATCCCAGGTAGAAGTCATTTCTTTTTTCTTGTTGATGGGCCTTTGTCTGCATTAATTGATTTTTTTGTGTTGCTTTGTTCATGTAATGAACTCCTTTTGGCTTTTGAAACCTGTCAATTTTCATTGTACCCTCTTGTTCGTTTTTAAGAGTAGTTTTTAGTTGGAATCCTCCAGATTTTAATTTGGGTCATTATTGGCATATCAAAAGTAAATTAGGAACCTTGTTCTTGTTTTGAACATTCACATACGTGATTTGCGTTCTGTCCTTTTATCATGCTGTTTGCTAATTATCCTATTTTCACATTGACTTTTTGGATAATTATTAGCTTACATAGTATCATTCTGTTTAGGAGGCACTGAAGCTTTTATTTTTAATCCAATCTTGCGAGAGTTATATCTGGTTAATTTCATTTGTTATACATATATTTACTTTGGGTTCTATATTATTCCAATGTAGATGCTTGGCAGGGATCAGCAGGGGCAATCAGTATTATCTGGAACAAGTGTTACCGGTCCAGAAACTGATAGCTCTGCTGAGGATGTATATGCAACTTGTGATTTTTCTAAGGGAGACTACTTGGAACTGAATGACCTGTATAGTCCAGGGACATCTTCATCCAGTTCTGACAATTCTAGCCTCATGTCAGTAAACTCTGATGAATACTTTGATGCTGATGCCTTGTTGAGGGATCTTGAGAATGAACATAACCCAAGGGTGGAAGAAGAGCATGCAGATTGCAGATACAGTGTCTCTGCATCCGTCAAATCAAATCAAGTGGTTATCAGGCCACCACCACCAGGTACGCTTGTCCCTGTATGTAGTCACATATGGATCGAATAACGATGCATTTATCTAAGAGAGGTATCTATATAAACATAGGCATCTCAAGAAGGCTGCTGGCCAAACATAACTTTTTTTTTGTCTGGTTCTGATACATTTTATTTTGACTTAGCCTATGGTACCCCTAGCATCCTAGCAATGCTAATGTATATAACCATAACCAGCAAGCCTCATCCCTACCTTTTAAAGTCAGTTTTACAAATACATATCGTCAACAAATATATAGTCATATCTCTTCTCTATGTATAAATGGCAGCACTCAGTGTTGGGACTCCAACCCTGAGCAAGACTCCACTTTTGACGTTTTCCAAAATGTCCCTTCTTAAAGTCGAGGCCCTGTTCCTTTCTCATGACCATCTAAACCAGCTTTCATGTCTGCTGCCTGTGTCCAACTCTAATACCATCTAATTCTAACAGAATACATTGTTCGCTGCTATCAGATATTCATAATGGTGTTTCCGCCTTGCCTCTCATTTACTTATCCTAGGGCCTCCCCTTCTCCTTCATTACACTTTAAAAAAATCCAACCCTCTCCTTATCAGGGCCTCCTCAGATCTTCATTACGGGTACACTTTCCATTCAGCTTTTGTTCATCACCATTTTTAATAGGTTAAACTTCAACAATTCCTCTATGATACTTGTTGTCTGTCCCTCCACCTGAAAGTTCTCATCTTTGCCATGCTTTACCTTTTTTAGATGCCTATGTGGCCCAACCTTTTGAACTACCCAACATCCTGGGGCTTGTTATCCAGCAGATTTTATTCTTCGAACTGAAGACATGCCATTCACTTATCACCCTCAATGTATGTCTCTACTTCATTGAGCTGTATTTCTTTTCATTTTGTCTGTCCAATTTGTGTATTGCATTCAAAAATGACGTTAATGATCACTCTATAATATATTCTCATCAATCATCATCAATCATGATAGATGATTGAATTTTTGTTACTATTCCTTAAATTTCCTTAAATTTCATCCTGTTTACACTTTATTCTCTTATTCATTGTTACATCCTAATTTTTGAAGGTTTTCCTCCCACAATTTCAACATTCTATCTAATCTAGTATCTTCATTAGCTTGTTATCATCCAAAATAAGATTGTGCCCAAGTCACCTCCTACTTTTGAGCAATCTACTTTATGAAAAAAGTGTACCCTTTGTATAAACTTGAGATATCCTTTTCTTGCCTCAGCTTCTAAAGATTCTCACTATTAGCTTCTTAGTGTATGTCTTTAACAATTGTAGTAGTCTATGTATATAATCTATATGCAATGTCTAATTTCCAATTATACCAGGGAAGGTACTATATTATATTGTTCCACTAATTACATTCCTTTTTTTTCTCTCCTATCTTATACACAAGTTAATCATATATAATTGTGTCTATTATTGATCTTCCTACCATTAGATCAAATTATCTATTAGATATTGCTGTCGTTTTTCCCAATCTTTGTTCTGTCATTCTCTTCCTTAATGTCATTGATTGGTTCTCAGTTGTGGGTTTTTCGTCATCCGTAACTGTTTAAATAGCATCGCAATACTTGATTCATTTATCACATCCCTATCGAGAACCTTTAGGTTACCTTGATCTATATCATTAGTTAATCTCTTTCTCATCTTAAGCTAATTTATATTCTTGTTTTAAGATTTCCTTTGCCTTGACTGAGACCAACTTATATCAACATAAGCTAATTTGTTGTATCATGGATTCCTTTCGTTTTACTAAGCCAAAGCTTTATTATTATTTCACACACCAACTTGAATATTGGTGGGATGCTTTATTTGTTCCATTTTATCTGTTTGCTACCTCTTTTTCTTGATTTCCTTTAGATCTATATCTTTTATGGGTCTAGTTTCTTGCTTTTGTGTGGTGCCAACCTTAAGATTTTCCTCTCGTTGTTTGGCACTGCCTCGAGTCTGCAACAACCTTGGTTTGGAATGGACAAATTCAAAAAGCCTGAAACTAGATTCTGTTCACTTATTTTGCAGGCTCAGTTTGCGGTAACAGTAGCAGTAATCTGGTGGCAGAAGGGGGCGCATTTGCCAATCCAATGCCTGAAAGGGCATGGGCTTCCGACCCTTCCTCTTCTGCTTATGAGCTATCTCATAACAGGAAGGCTTCTAGTTCAGGCAAATCTCCAGGTAGTGATTCAGACCAATCTTCTTCCGGTAGTTCACGTGGCAGCAGGACTTCCCGAGGTCAGGGATCGAAGACTGTTGGCAGGATTGCAAAGTTGGGGAAGTACTATTGCTGCTGTGGATCATTTTAGCTTTACCATCATTCTGAAGTTATTTTTAGCTGAGTAGAACATGATTGCAAGTTTGGAAGGTGCAAGCATCTGGGGTGCCAGAAGATTGAAAGCCTGGGAACCAACCGCTAACAAGAAAGCAGAAACATTAGTAATGTACAGTACATGTATTGGGTGTAGAGTCGAGGACAAACTGCTGCTCTGAAGCATTTTAAAGCCAGCTCAGCATTCATCTTCAATCATGCTGAGCAAAATAGTGGGGACAGGTATAGTGCCAATCATCTATTGCCTGAGGCAACTGCTGGAGGAATAATTGCTGGTCGGTGATTCTTGGATTTAGTATACCTCATTCATATCATCATCTAGCTTCGCTACAGCAATCAAATGTTAGGGATTGAACAACATACTATTTGACGGTAAAAATAGGAAACCTACAGTTTCTGTTCTGTTTATATTGGCTGTAGCCTCTGTAATTATATATATTACTTATGTAAGTGCATGTTCTTCCCCTTCCACCCACTCATTCTACAGAATATATTCTCAAAGTGGATGTTGATTTCTATTCTGGTCTGGTTGTCTTTTTACTTATTTTGATCCAAACCGATCCATATGCATGCATGCATGCCTGCCTGCCTGCCTACCACAAAACGATAGATGGATCTTGGAAAGCCCTTTACCATTTAGGGTCGGGATGTTTGCGTAGGAGATAGGTAAACACAGGATTTTCTCAACAATCTAGTCATCAAAATCTTCCCAAGTCTAGGCACATTCTAGCTGTTATTGATAATAGGGTTTGCAACATAAACCTCTTTTCATATCAGGATGTACCAAAGTGGCTTATACCTTAAAGGCATATCACAATGTGCAAGTGATCTGGTAGCAGGGCAGATTGACCATTAGCCATGCTGAAGGTTAATCCTGATCAAATTTTTGAGCACACTTGGTGACAGCCTTTCAGAACTATGAAGAGTTCGGTCAAGGTTGCTCCAGGGAAGTAGCTGTCCATGTTCCTGGCCACCTTGAGTTAAGAGTTCTGCAATGAATTCTTTACATGCTTACCCATGATTTCTACTTTGGCTCACTTAGGCTTGACGATGGAAACCCAGCCAACATAGTGGAGACGTTGCTTCTTCTCATCCTTATTCCCAATGAACCTGTGAATAGCTTTCGCAGCCCCATATAAAATTCCATCAGCAGCCCAGGAGACAGATATTCAAAAGTTAGGAATAGGGTTTAGAACATGGTTGACCAAGGTAATTCTACCAGCAATCTATTATACAATTTTTATTAGGTTATTTGTAGTTTGGTATGGTGGAAACTACTCTATGGCTTGATATTGTGACTCTTCCTTGGAGGTTGATTGGTGGCACGCATTAACACAAGCAAACCAATGACTTTACTCGCTACTAGTGTTTGCTAGATCTCGTTGGACATGTATGTTTCTCCATATTTGAGAATTCATATATATCATTTCGTGGGTATAAAAAATTACTGGCATTATATGTGTATAACTTCTTTTATTGGAATTTTTATCACGAAAGTGTCTCTCTTTTAGTTACCTCCATATCTAGATGTTCTCAAATTCAAAATATTAATCAAAGGGTCTGGCTTCTCTGTTACTTTCTTCTAGGGCATATTTGGTTTTCATAAGTGGACATCTATAAATTATTCTAGCATACAAAAAATCACATCCGGTATTGTTATCTCAAAGTGACCCAAGTGGTCTGAAGAGAGTTTATATGTTAGAGGAATTAGGCTCAAACTTGCAAGAAGTGACTTCGGCTTCCTGATCACTTTGGTGAAGTGAGTTCCCAGCGATCCATTTAAGGGCAACCAAATAGGTTGGTAGGGGTCATGAGAGGAGGGATCGATGGAGTTGGAAGATGGATGGCTTTATCCCTTACTTGATTCCAAAAATCTTAAGAAGAATAAATAAAAAATAGAGATTGTCTATTCATCATAACCCATCAATTTGCATCCTCCCAAATCAGGAGGATGCAAAAAAAAGTAAATATGGAGCATATGAGGGAAGATTTCTATATCGACAAAATTATTTTTATTAATTATTTTGATAAATTTTAAATTATTATTATTTTTTTATTTATATACATCATTTTATAATTAACTATTTATATAAAATTAATTAACTATTTAAATTATAAATTAATTCATATATAATTAATTTATAAAATTATTTACTAAATTAAATTAAATACTTATATAATTTTTTATATAACCATAAATGTGGTAGAAGGTAAACCTCTCGAAGACTTAGCTTTCAAAATGATGGTCGAGCTAAGGTAGTTTTATTGATATTTGAAATTTTAAGAGAATGTGAAGTCTAATATCATCGAATAAAAATTATAAGTTTGCATATTGCCTTACCTATTTGGTACAATAAAGGGTGGGCAACTTTAGGTCAAATGAGAAAAGGAATCCTCTTCGCCTCCTTGTGAAACGATTTGAGAGCTTTACGCGACTACGAGAGAAACTCCCAAGGTAGAGTAAGGTAGGGCCGGAAGCTCGCTTATACAAATAGGACTTTCTCGATCCCCGAGCCTGAAGCGAGGGCACCGCAGCTGCTATAAATCAATAATAATAATATTTTTTATAAAAAATAATTTAATAAAATATCATGTAAATATTGCCTATCATTCTTTTCATTTCTTCTATATCAAATAGAGAAAAAATTATTTCTATCTATCTTTCCATATATCATCAAACATACTGGAGGATAGATTGAAGATCTATCCACCGTCTCCCTCATCCATCCTTCTTTTCTATCTATTCCTCTTTCAATCTATTCTTCGTACCAAATAGATGGTTAAAGTGGAAAACATAGGAAAATTATTCTTGTTATTGGCCTCTAGCGTTTTAGGCTGCGGGCCAGCTCCCTGTTGCCAACATTTGGGCTTTCGGCCCAATTTTAGGATCAATTCCAACTTTGCGCAACCACAGATCATTGCTCCACTGTCTTGCCAGAATTGATATCTCTGTTCTAGCCATGATCTTGCCTTGCTATTACTTGGCCAGGAGTCTCCTTGCTAGTTATATTTGGTGATGTCTTCCTAGGCTTATGGCAATAGGCCATGCTTAGTTGCTTCAGAGTCTTATTTGAGGAGAGGGTTGTGTCAACCATGAATCTTGATCTGATCTCAGTCTGTAGTGCTGGTTTTGGGTGTCAACATCTTCTTTGGTCCTGGTAGTTGACAACATGAATCAGAGAAGCTATGTGTCGGGCGGCGATCTTCTTCAGTCCCAATAGTTGACAGCATGAATCAAAGAAGCAATGGAGTCACGGTTAGACATTGTTATCTTCTATCTTTCGTCTGGGCTTGTGCATGTTTATATTGTGCTCGTCTGGCTTGCGTGGGTCATTGGCCTTTGCTCCACAAGAATCATCGTGGGATCGGAGATAAATGGTGCAGTCCGGATCCTTTGACATGCGATTTTAGCATCATAGAATATGGTATCATTATGAATAGTCACTACATTATCCATCTTCGAGATAGATAGCTCTTATTTATCCTGAGAACATGTCCAGGTACATAGAGATAGAGAGCCGTTCCGTCTGTGAGATGAATGATTTAGTGGCTATCTATGATGGTACTGTACTTTGTGGTGCGATAGAGGATCTCCTTCGTAGATGGTGAAGTGAGTTTATAGCTGTGCTAGGTGGCATGTGTTGGTCATTTACATAACTCAAAATAACAAAAGCAAGTCTGGATCCAAGTTTAATTGCCACTCTTTAAGCATCTGGGCCTGGTCCTGCTGGACGCTATGTACGGTTGGTTATGGTCTCTCTCTGCATTGAGCCAAACCTGGATCCATTGAGAAGCCTTATCAGAACAAGAAGATCAATAAAGTAACTCATAGTTTTAAAGTTAAGAGGAAAGGTATCATCTTACTAAAAAAAAAGGAGGAAGAGGTATTTGCTGTAGAGCATTGATGACTGGTTGCAGCAGCCCGCTTGGCCCCATCCACAAGCTTCTGTGGCTTTCCTGGTGCCACACAGGAGTTGGTGACATTCCACCATGAACCCATGCGAAAGAAGACTTGTTGGGATGTGACTTCTAAACTGAACATAAAGAAAGGAGAGACCAAGCGTTTATTAGTTGCTGAATGACTCTAAAAGTTCTTTTACCAAAAAAAGGAATGACTAGTAAGGTAGCATTTGGAAGGAAAGAACGAGCATAGTAATTCATACTCTTAGGAGCATAGTAATTTATTGATAAATTGGATTAACATATGGTTATGAAAGATATAGGGGTAAGAAGATGTGCAAGAAGAGGATAATGAGTTCATGATTCATGTGAACCATTCATTTTTTCCAACTCCCATGATAAGAACATCTTGACTTTGTGAGAAAGTTTTAAGCATCTCAATTAATGTCTTGGAAGTCAAAAATGGTGGAGTTCCATTTAGTCACGGCTTAGTACTGTAGGAGGAGAATAATATATACATTTTGAAGAGACTGATGGCAAAAAAAAAAAAAGTTTCTGAAATCTAAACTTTCGGAAAAAAATTTATCTTCTCATTTATTGCTTTTATTCATGAAAATCATAAAGGATTCAACAATATTTTATCTATGATGAAGTTAATATTCTGAATTTTAATACTCTTTGGTCCTCGTATGCTTGACACATATAGAGATATTAGAGTTTGCCCATTTGACTTTTTTTGATGATAATTATTGTAATTGATGATCTCTTTGGATTTTTGTGGCCTAGATAAAATATCGATGTTGATTTATTGACAATAACTAAATCTAGTGAAGCTCTATTTTGCAAAGGAAGATATATACAAAAGCAAGGTGGCTAACTTAAGATGTTATAGAAGTTCTTGTCAAGAAGTTAGCATATAGAAAAGGGAGCCACTAACTCTCATTCTCATTCTATAGTCCAACTTCTAGGAATCAAATATGTTTAATATTATTAGAATGTCAATGGTGAACCAAAATTTACCCAAATAGTCGTATCCCTCTTCTTAATAACTAGAATTCTGGGTTCAAATCCTCATGATGCTTTCTAAGTATTTGAACTTGGATATTATATACAAGTGAATATCCATTCCTTTCTCTTTGATAAACAAAATATATTAACTAAAAATGACCAATAAACTTATGAAACAAAGTACTTTAATGATATGTTAGAATATTATAATGACAAATCCTTGACAGATTTCAAAATCTTAAAATCACAATCAAGAATATTGAATCAAGTTCATCATTCTTAAATATGATCATGTTAGTATGAAAAATAACAAAACAGATAATGCAAATGGGGGCCCCCATGTGATACAGGAATCACCAAGATTGAGATTTGTGTATTATTTTCCACGATTATTGATAGCTCTAACATGGTTATCAAAATTTTAGATTCATATTTTATGTTGTAAGGTCACTGTATCAAAGTCCCGGATGATGAAGAAGCTAATCAGGTGAAGCTTGGGGGTATCTCCTTGGTTAGAGCCAAGGTATTAAAGTTGGCCGAGTAGTGCAAGTTTCTAACATGAAAGCTACGACAAATCATGGTGTGGCATCCACAAGCAACTAACATTTTGAAAGATCTAAATTTCGTTGTGGAAGCAAACCATATATCAAGTCAGAGTCTTGTTTGCTTTGTAAACAATGTCAAGTACTACTCTTTCACTTAGACAAAATTGCTTCCAAAAATGCATGAATCCTTTCCAAAAGTTTGAATCCTCCCCAAATTATATTAGAAGTGACAAGACCCAATTCAAATTAGAAGGTATCCATGAATTGCACAACAATAAGTGATTAGATAAGCTTAGAGCGTACATCCAATCAGCAATAATTTTGTGATAAATAGACAGAAGATTCTTGAATTAGATTAGACTTCTCCGGTAACTGAAAAGAATCAAAACTTTTCCCATTATAAAGTTTTTATTTTCTATTTTGAGAAAACACGAGCAAGAAAAGAAAAAATCCTAACGACATAACTGAATCAATGGTTGAGTGGTGCAAACGTCTTTTTTTTTTCTTAACGATGCTATTTGTATCAGAAAATGAAAGAAAAAAAAAAACGAAAAAAGTGCAAGGTATTCTTGTAAAATTCGGATCCTGAGGTGGGCCCGCCTTGACGTGGCGTCAAATCTTTTAGATATGTCTGCAGCTCGGCAACCCATCATAGCCCGACGCGTGTTTATGCCGTTAAAACCGGTCTTAGGCCGACCTTGCTTGGGCGCTCCAAATACAAAGCGACCCGCTGGATTCACGGTGCTCCGAAAGTATTAAAAACGGCAAATTAATTCCCGAATCCTCCCTCGCATCTCCGCAGCGAATAACGGAAGCAGCACTCAATCAATCCAACCTCGTGCGTTTTTCTTTTTTAATTTGTTTTTTTAACTAACCTCGTGCGTTTTTGAGACGTCTATCTCACTCCAATGATGATTAGTGCTTAAAATAAATCAGCAGAGAATTAGAATATCCATCTCTTAATGCAATCCGTGTATTACATCAACAGTTATTATAATTGCAAAGTTATCTACAAGTCTCTCTCAAATCATGTCATTTGAACATTGATGATCCAGTTCAGACAAGAGTTGTATCTTTTGCGTGAAAGAAAAGTTACCTTCTTTCGAATGAATCCATCATCAAATCACATGATGATCCTTTAGAAATCATCGTGAAAGAGTATTTTGAAATCTATGCAGATGCAATTCAATGATTAACATTGTGAAAGAAAATTAATCATTTTTTGGACATCGAAGATACAATCCAAGCACATTTAATTCATGCATTCTTCCAAATCTAAGAACAAGATGTATTTTATGCATCTAATATGCAAACACAGTTCATAGGTGGCCATTGGATTGGAACCACATCTCTCCACGGCTCTCTACCATCTTGAAAATTTCGCAAAGCTACTCCAAGTGCCTATATGCATGTGCAAATATTGCTGTGTACTATCTTTTCTTCTCTTGTCAACGACTTAGTCTATGATTGTTTATCCATACACAAACATTGTATGCTGCTTCATTAAATATCCTAGCTGTGTCATTGAGTTCCTTAGAATTCTAAAAGTTGTGACGTATACTTTAATATTCAATCGGTCCCATTACCGAAAGAGAGTTGGTGGATTAGTTTGTTACATGTGGAGCCAGCCTTTTCTTCATCCTTTCTCCATCATTTAGTAGCATTAACCATATGCAATGCATGTGGATAAGAAACATGGATACGTAGAGTCCCAAATGATATTTCTTGCATATTACGATAGATAAAGGAAGGGTTTCTGGTCTTATATTTGCTATGGATTTCTCTCTTGATTTCTATTTTAGCAGCTGGTTTTCTCTTTCAGAGGATGCACAGGAATAATCTTCTCCTCGGAAGCGCTCCATGACTTCAGCAAATTTCTGGAATATAATCTAGAAGAGCATGAAAGTCTTCAGAGCTTCAAGTCTCACTTGGTGGGCTCTGTGGACCTATTGTTTGACCATGTCACTACACCCAAATCATATAATGCAAGTCAATTTTGAAGGTTTGACTCATAAAAAAAAAAAGATTAAGACTCAATCAATATCCATGGAAAATTATAGTGGTCATGTGTGTACATTGCATGATGTCAACTCCCATCTTTCATTTTCCAAGGTTGGAGCAAACAATGCTGACTTGTTCATGATAGAAGAATGGCCCTGAGTGATATACTTTGTCACGTTTTATTAAGAGCTACAACCAATGTTGTATCAAGGAGAACTACCCCATTCAGCAGTTTCCACCTAGGTCTTCATGGTTACATGCTTTGGCCTAAAACATTTCCTCCCACTAGAACTTCTCACACCACCACCAATCATTTTTATTATTATAATTATTTTCTCCTTATCTCTAGCTTTTTTACAAGTGGATGATCTAATTGGGGCGAGAAGGAAATAAGTCCTTCAATTCGCTCAACTTTGATTTCTTAAAAAAATAATAGAAATTAAGCAAATGACAAATATAGGATTTTAATATCTCTTTTTTTTAATTTAAATAATAAACTAATTGCAAATCTCTTTATTTGTGCCAGTGAGGTCCATCTTTACAAAAATCCATGTTGGATTTCTTTCAAGTTAAAAAAAACATATTACAATTTTTTTCAAATAATCATGACTATTAAAATAATCATAAAAAGGCTAAAATTTCTTTAAAATTAAGTTATGACTCCTACGTCAACTTTAGTTTCAACTCTATCAACCAATTCTTCTAGATTGTGAGTTATATCTGGTTATTTAAAAAAAAAAAATACTTCGACCGGCTCATTTTAAGACCCAAATATCATTGTAAGCTCCATCCACTATCTGTGATGAACCCTTAAAAGATTGTTGCACCACTATAGTGTTCATTTTGGCACCTAACATGCTAAAACAAATGCCCGATGAAAATTTATAACCTTTAGAAAGTATGATTCGTGGTTTGATATGATGGATATTATTCCAAAATCCTATTTAGATCTCTACACGAAGTAGCCAGAGCCGTTTACAATAAATCTGTTAATCCTTCGAGATTATCAGGCTTGTTGGATACCTAGACTTGGATCAATACTTGATCCAATCAATTAATGGATAGGCTTGTAGATCCGTAATAAGTTTGAATCCATATTTGGTCCAGTAAAACAAATTTGATCTGGATCACTTAAGTTGGTAACATGTGCAATATAAATTATATAATATAATTAATGTAATCTTTTATAAATTTTAGTATATTTAAGTCTCCCTTTAGTCTCTTGGCTTCAATATTGATTGCCATCAAAATTAGCCTCTGCACCAACCATCATCATCATCGTTCTATCTAGCTTTCCACATGTAAACCTTTTGAATAGATCGACTACTTAATCTAGTTAATTAATAGTTAGGTTCTAGAAGAAAATTCGAACCTCATCCCTTTTAAATTATGGGTCGAAGGTGATTGTACTTGGACCCAACCTAACCTAATAGGGTGGCTCCCTCCATGTAGCTGAACCAAATTAGATCGGTCAAGAAGTGTAATATGAAAAACATATGCACCTCTCAAAGTTTTAAGATGAGAAAGAGGTGTTTGTCAGAAGGCAAAATAAGTTTGATTGCTTTCCGGAGATGGCAAAGGGAGCTGCTGCCTCCTTGGCCCCGCCAATTTGCTTGATTGTTTTTTTTTCTTTTTTGGTGCCACATAGTAGTTGATGATGATTCCATCCGAAAGCAATGCTGAAAGACCCACGGAAATGTGAGTTCTAAATCGAATATATCAGAAAGGATGAGCAAAGTCTATAAGTTGCCAAAAAGAGAGGTTGCATTTGTTGGCTGACTAATTATGGTACATCATGGATCATTTAATGAATGACTCTAATAAATGCAGCCGGCACTTTGAAAGGAGATGATAGGATAAAAATAGGGAGTAATTAACTTGGAGACAGCAAGACTGTTAAATTGAATTAACAAATGGTTAGGAAAGATGTGGAAGCAAGTAATTATATGACAAGCCGATAACAAATTCATGATATACTTGAACTTATTGGCATCGTTAGAAAGTTTTGTTATCTCAATTGTTAATATTGTTGAAGTCAAAAAATCGAAGCAGTTGCATTGTCACCATGAAGACCTATACAAGACAACTCACGCATGTGTTTGGAATGGAGTGACAGCAAAAACTTTGTAAATATCATAATAATTTTTCATCATGCAAGGAAATTATTTTTCTTTTCTTTTCTTTTCTTTTCTTTTTCTCCTCATATATGTTAAAGCCTCAAAAGGACTAGAGAATTTATTATTTAGGACAGAGATGTTAATTTACTACAATTTTTCATTACTTGTTTGCAAAAGAGGATATTTGGGTTGATCTCCTTGAATTTTTATGATAGATAAATATATGCCAATGGTTGATGAAGCTCTACTTATAAAATAAATTATATTATTAATAAATAATAACTTATTGTCAAGAATTTAGGGCATGATAAAGTAAATGAAATTTGCCATGGCAAGTTGAGTGATTAATTAGCATCATTAAAATATGACTAATATTAATTAAAAATAGATCAAGCAATGGACATAATTATAGCTTAAATCCTTTGGTGATATATTCTTTTATTGGGTTCACCATAATGGACTAATAAATCTTTGGCAAGAGCTTGAGGATTCTGAAGATCACCAACAAAAACATAGAATTTTGTATTCTTGAATCTCATAATGTTAATGTGAAGAACAGAGAAAGAAAATATAATAGCAAAGATCTGTAGACTAACACAAAAAGTACTACAGATGGGGGTCTTTACATTATCTTTGATAATATTTTGTTGATTGATCATCCCAATAGTAATTATTATTAGACTCACATTTTTGTATAGAATGTCAATGAAAAAACTTATGGGAGATTATTGAGGTGATGGATTATGGTAAGGCTGATTTATCCGAAGTTAGGCACATATCCTTAGTTAGAGATGAAATTTTGAGATCGGTCAAATATTGCAATTATTTAATAAGGTTGTTGTGATTAGATGATGGTAGGGCATCTAAAGTAATTAATATTTAAATATTCAAATTAAATAGTGAAAAAATAAAGCACTTAATTTTTAACTTTTAAGCCTTGTGTGGTTGATGAATAACATGGAATAAATCCGAATAAATATATTTATCTTGTTTAATTCAAAAGATAATCTCTTTTATCCAAAAAAAAAGAATGTTGAAGAAAGAATACCCGCAAATTTCAAAATAGTTAATATGCTACTTTTGTACTCACTCATTCATCTTAACTCAGATAAAATCATGTGAACTAGAGCTATCTCTAAGTCCAAAAAAAATCTATGCATGTGCTAAATAAGTCCTTAAGCATTCATTATCAATTGAAGCACAAGGTGGTCATTGATCCAAAAAAGGGAAACAAAAGGACACACATAAAGTGATTGATATAAGGGTCTTGTTAGCAAGGCTCTTTCACCTAATCTGGTTGGTAGATAAGGGATGAGATAAGGTAATTACGTTGAAGTTATCCCTGGATCTAGATATATGTATATATCAAAGCGACTAAATCTCAGGATGCAACCATTGATCTTGATAATTTTGTCAAACTAGGGATAGTATAGGATCAATACTTCCCTAAAGTCCACATAATTCCCTTTTATCCCCCCTTGGATTAGTGAAAAGATAAGACCAGCCCTTTATTAGTAAAAAGTGATGAAGATACTAAGGGCATAACCCTTTTATCCAAGAAGAAACATTATATGTTAGCTATAGTTTGGCACTAGGTAATCATAAAAGGGGATAAAATACTTATTCCAAATATTACTACCCATTAGCTATACTTTGGTACTAGATAATAATTAATCAAAATACTTATTTCGAACATTAATTTTGCATTATATTATACCAACTTATCCCTTTGTTATCCAATATTGGTTGTACCTATGGGTATAAGATGTTATCTCCAAGATACTCTACTTCTCAACTAGTTTTTTGAGTTCTTTTCTGTGGGTTTACATTTAAATTTAAATAAAATATCATATTATTCTGATATAGAGAAGGTCTCTTTAGTCCCACATCGATTATGAGTCAAGAGAAAGTATGATTTATATAGATTGAAATCTTCTCTCCTCTATGAAGCGTCTTTTAAAAGACAAAATCGTGAGGCCCCATGTGACAGCATCAGAGGTCAAAGCGGACAATACTTCGAGCATGCGGATGTGGAGTCAACCCAACCATCCGAACCATTCGACTATTTGATCCACGACTGCAACGCATATAAATAAAAAAATAAAGAAGAAAAAAAGAAAAATTCTTTGAACCGTTTACAGAATCCACAAATGCTAATTTGATAATTTATATGAGGGTATTCAGCTAAATATGAATTGTAGGGCTTCGACGTGGCGTTAAATTTTTAAATTTTCAGACAGCTACCGGTTGTCTCCGCAACCTCAAAAAAAAAAAAGCCCGACACGCGTCCTTATCAGTAGAAACCGGTTTTCCGCCAAACTTGCTTCTCCGCCGGCCGCGCTGTGGCCGGCGTTGGAGCGGAACGGTCGAAGAGAGCGACCCACTAGATTCCATTCTTTTGTGTGTGTAGAGAGAGAGAGAGAGAGGGGAGGATGTTTCTGAAGTACTCCCCTCAGAACACTCAATGGAGGCCAGATGGCCTCGTGCACTTTCTTGGCGTTTCTCTTACTCCACCAACGGCTAATTCGCCCTTTTTTTTTTTAATGTCCCCAAAAATAAGGCACCCACTATTAAACTTCTATGTCAACATTTAGCTCAAATTGTTTAAATTAGGGCAATATTAGGTTCCCAAAACTTGT
>KE505084.1:478278-493039 GCA_000441515.1 Elaeis oleifera
ATATATATATATATATATATAATTAAAATATGTAAAAAGATGTATAATTAATTAATTTCTTTTGATGGAACAATGTTAGCCATAACCATCAATTTTTTCAACCATATTTGTAGGGGTTCATGCATACCAGATGGATGACACATACTCATATGCAGTGGCTGGCTGATAGTTGATGCACACACGCGTCATGTATCACATACGTAAACGATAAAAAAAGACCGTTACGAATACTATACCGTCCTGTCTTCACCTACCCCAATACCTTCTTGGTCAGCCATCTCCGGTCCCAAACCACCTTCCACTTGGGAGAGAGAGTGAGAGAGAAAAAAAAAGGGAAGAAACCAGGGGCAATCCTGTCGTTTTGCCGTGGCTCCTTCCCGTAACCGCTAGCCGTATTGGCTCGGAGCGCAGCGCTCACGAGCTCCCATGGACACGCGTCGGCCTCCCATTGGTTATCCTCTCGTCGTCGGGATCCATAGCCGTAAAGCCAAACGAAGGGAGAGAAGAAGAGATGTAAGAGAGCGAGCGAGCGAGCAAGCAAGCATAGTCACTCTCAAACCCCCACCTTCTCTCTCTCTCAATAATTCCCCAAATTCCCCTATGTCTTTGCTCAAATTCCACATAATTCTCCTAAATTCTCGTCTACAATGCTCGATCTCGATTTCTTGAGTGATTGGTGGCTTTGATTTGCTCGAAATTTTCATCTTTTAGGTTGGATTTGGTTCAGGGAAGTGGTGAGGATTGGGTTGGGGAGGGGGGGCGTGAGTGGTGGGAATGCTGGAGGCTGTCGCGGGGGAGATGAACGGAGGCTATGGGCAAACGCAGCAGAGCTGCGGGGAGAGCAGCGAGGAGGAGCTATCAGTGCTCCCGCGGCACACCAAGGTGGTGGTGACCGGCAACAACCGGACCAAATCGGTGCTTGTCGGGCTTCAGGGGTCGTCAAGAAAGCCGTCGGCCTCGGCGGGTGGCATTGGCTGGTAATTCTTCGAGATTGCTGTCCGAAATGGGGCTTCTTTGAGATATTTGTGGGCCGCTGGCTCTGGGGTGTAAATTTGGATTCTGTGTTCTTTTTCTATTCTTTCTTGAACAAGATTTTCAAAAAGGAACTGGGGGTTTTGATGTTTTAGTTCGTTGTTTCGGTTTAATTGGACAATGTGGAACAATTGGGTGGGTTTAGGGTTTGAATTTGAGGCTTTGCTAATTGGAGTATTTGAAGTTAAGAACTGCTTATTTAAAGCTAGGATCTTGATAAAGATCGCTTATTCTTCTTTCTATCTTTTCTTGTTTCGATTTTGAAATCGCATTCCCGTGTTTGATAATGCATTGATTTGTTGCATGTCGAGGATTATTTGCTAATTTTGGTAATCTGCGTCAATCGATTAAGATTTTAGCGTTCTTTTCGTGCATCGATGAATTGAATATATCAATTTCCTTTTAAGGCTTCTGCATGCAAGATTTCTCTTTGTAAGTCTACTTTTTTAGGTTTCTTGAGTGTACTATATACTGTTCGAGTCGATTTTGGGGTTTTTCTGATGAGTGTAATTTCTTGTGAAAAGATTTAATCCTGGATTGTAGATATTATCTGATTATAAATTAGCTTCTTTGTTCATGAATTCATGTCATGATTGTGGTTGAAGTATTTAATGTAAAGGTTCTTCTGGATGATTTCTGCTAGAACATTATACTTACACATAATGCATGGCTACTGTTATTGACTGATAGATCGTGGAGAATCGTTTCTTCTGGGTTCTTGGTTATGTTTTGTGGTTGCATGTCCTGTTTCAGTTAATAGATCTTGGGTTTGAGAGTAATGTACTTGAATTATGAGTTATTTGGTCCATTTGGGATCTTGATTCATCAATTGTTGCTAATATATGATGGTTTGACTGATTTTGCATCTCAAAATTTAAGAAATGGCAACTTTGTTTGTTTGGATTGAGATCATTCATTATCAACATCAACGTATTTATGTAAATTTTAGGATCATTAGTGGTCTTATCAGTAGGGAGATGCAGTGCTCACTAAACTATCCATTTATTATCTTGCATGATTATTTCTGTTTGTTAATTTTCCCTTTGGGGTTTTTAGATCTTGATTAGATCAATTTTGCATGCATGACCGGTTTATCTGTCTGTTTTGAATATTTCTTTCCATTTATTTTCTGTCCACTTTTTTGAGTTTTAGTTGCAAAGTCCGAGAACATGAAGCTTTCAAATTCACAGCAGCTTTTCCTTTTGAATTTGGCCATCAAATATTACTTTTAAATTCTAACATGCCTGAAGTTGTATTTTGTTGCATTTGGATGATGTATATATGTTGAAATTCTCTGGAAGCAATCAAATTTTCGTGGTCATAATAGTTTTTGTGTGTAAAAATTTGATTTGACTTGTATTTTGTAGTATATAGATGATGTGCATGTAGAAATTAACTGTGGACAAATTGGCCCGTCCTTGCTGGGTTTGGATTGTATGGTTCATGCAAAGAATGATTGATCTTCTTTCGCAACATCAACCATTAGATCGCAGTTTGCATGGCTTTCAAAGCATGATGAAGCTCTTCCTTCCGTCTGCGGCACAGATAACGAAGTTGACATCATGCTTTGCATACTGTGCAAAGTGCGATCCAATGGTTGATGTTGTGAAAGAAGATCATTATTTCGTGCGAATGATACAACCCGGACCCTCCTTGCTGATGGTTATATTTCTAGCTTTAGAGCAGAAATTTTTATTTCAACTTGTTTGAGACTGTATTTAGTTGCATGCAGATGGCACAAATATAGCATTGGCCAGTGGCGTTGGGACTGTTCCTTATCAATGACTGTTTTTGCAATCATTTAGTAAGGAATCAATTTAGCTAATAATAACATTTGAACTTTCTTGGAGCCATTTCTATAAGATGATATTTTAATAGTGACTCTTTTTTTTAAAAAAAATTAGTGTCACAAAAAAAAAATCCATTGTGAAATGAAGTCAAGCCTAGTGCATCAGATGCCCGTGTGCTCTGTGATGCAACATGATATGAAAATTCAGTACTAAGAGTCAATTTTTGACACCTCTTTCTCTTTAAGGCCTATAATTGTTATTGCCTACAATAATGATCCTATGTGCTTTACTAGAGAAAAAGGAATGCTTTTAATGATCCCATGCACTTACTAAATATGAATGCTTGGTGAATGAAAATCCATGAGCCCAACCCCAATAGTTTGGAAAAGGCTGGATGGTTATGGTTATGGTATACACTTACTAGGGGAACTTTTTGAGATTTCTGTGTTGTTTACTGTATTCTCTTGCCAGATTGCTAGATCTAGTTGTTTGCCTATTGGGACTGTCTATGTTCTTTCTTTAGTTATGTCATTTTGTCTCTTTCTCTGTTTATTCTTGTGCTGATATGTGATAATTCTTCCATAAACCATTTGTCTGATGGATTTGAATTCATTAATTTATCTTTCTTTATGCTGATTCATGGAATTCAGGTGCTGACTAATGGCATAGAGGTGAAGCTGCAAAGAAATGCACTTAGTGTGATTGAAGCCCCAACTGGTCATGAGGAGGAGGATGAGACTGAGTGTGAAAATATGCAGTGGAATGTTTCTGATATGGGTGAGCCCTCACGTGTGTACCTTATTGTTGTTATCTTTCTTGTTTTTCTTTTCTTTTCAAAACATATTATTTATCAACCATTTTTTTTAAAAGAGTTGAGCTTGATTATGAATTCTACAGAATTGTCAAAATTGTTTTGTTGGCAAGAACTCATGCTGTTATGTTTCTAGTGCTCCAGGAATATTATATTTGATCCTTTCACTCACTCTTCTTTTAGTTTCAAGGGTCTTGTGTTCTTTGTGTTGGTTTCCCTTTGTGCCTATTTTCGGCCTTTCATTTGTCATTGAGCAACAATGCTTTCAATATGCAGTCATGTAGGATGTCGATTCTCAAATAAATAAATGTAACAGCATTATGTCTATTGACTCTTTGTACCTGTCCATTACATGTTGTTATAATACTGGCACTTGTAGGTTAAGTTAGAAAGAGGTTTTGCTATAGTTGTTTTATCTGGCATCTTCTCGACTTGATTGTGGAGATAGAGACAGGTGACGTATTCTGGGCTTCTCAAATAAATAAATGCAACAATATTATGTCTATTGACTGTTAATGATCTTTATATCTGTCAATTGCATGTTGTAATACTGCTGCTTATAGGTTAAGTTAGAAAGAGGTTTTGCTATGGTGGTTTTATCTAAATTTCCTCGACTTGATTGTGGAGATAGCTTGTGGGGGGGATATCATGTGGTGCATTGTTTTTTTTTTTGAAAGGACATCGTTATTACCTAATTTGCATGTGCTTATTGTTCATCTGTAATCTTCAATTTTTTCCAAAAGCATCTTTTCACTGTTTAGTCTGGTCGCTGGGTCAGGCTTCCTCATTTTTATGTCTTCATGATATCTCTCTTACTGTAACTAGTTCATGCAGCATCCGATGACACACAATTGCAGAAGCCACACAGATCCAGAAGCAGACAGCATAAAGGGTCTTCCAACAAATCCTCTAGCCGCACTCATTCATGTGATTCACAATCTAAGGGATCTGTTTCATCCTCTAGGGGCATAACGGTATGACCCATGCTAATGACTGTTCAGTGAGTGGTGCTAAGGTTTTGAATCTCATGGGATGTGTCTGTCTCAATTTTCTCATGGAATATGGGATACACTGTTATCCTGTCCCGTCCCAAGGAATGGAGGATGTTCCAAGAATGCCGATTGGGATGTTGGGATAATGGCATAGGGCAATCATGTCCCGACATTTGGGATGGTATCCCATCTAGATGGTCCTGCTAGATGTCCTGCAGGGATTTGAGTCTGGAAGCATGATACGGTGATTCCCCCGCATTTAGCACGTCACAGCACTTAGTGTGAATGCTAGGTGTTGGGAGGTGCCATGGTAGATGGTGCCCTACATGTCCTTCTGCTGTGCACCATTTTGCTTTTTTTATTTCTTTCTGGGGCCTTTGTGTGTAAAGCGACATCTACAACTCATTTCAATAATTATTTGTAGCTTTGTCATGATTTAAATTTTTAAGTGGTTGGTGCAGAAAGTTGACCTGAGCAAGCTAGAAACGACAGCGTTATGGAGATATTGGCGTCACTTCAATCTTGTAAGTACCTCAATTATAATAATTCATTAATTACCATCTTTAATAGTAAAATGTTCAAGTGACCAATTTCTTTCATATAAGTAGGGCTCCCCCCTTCCCATTTTCATGTCTTCCTTTATACCCTTTGATGTGGGCCTCATGCCTTATGACGTGGAACAGGTCGATGCCAGCCCTAACCCCTCCAAGGAGCAGTTAATTGATGCAGTACAGAGGCATTTCATGTCACAGGTAACTCTGCAAAATTTGCCCACTATACTTCATTTTCATTTTAGATTTCATACTGATATCATGTAAAGCCGACCCGACCGCGGTGTTTGACTTGGCATTATGTAAACCCAATTGCTTTTCATATCCTGAAGCAATTGGATGAGTTGCAGGTTATTGTAGGGTTTGTGCAGGCTGCAAAGAGACTCAAAACTGTCTGCAATTGACCTGTGGAGAAGCTTGCCATGCTAACAGATTGGAAGCAGGCCTATCGTCGTCTGTAGCTATGTTGTGTAACATATGTATCCTGGTTGTGGTTAGTGGAACGGCTTGGGTAACTGGGTTTCCATGGCTAGAGGTTACTGTTAGTCCTGTAATGTAGATATGTACGCTGGTCAAGACCTTGCAGCCATTGTGGCTTTTGACATTGCCAATGATGCCCTGCTGACTGACTATTTGGGAAGAAATGATGTGTTTCTGTTTTCCTGGTAACATGGGCTTAATAGCATCGTTGGAGTTGTTTCGTTGGGTGATTGGATTATGCTGCATTGTTATGATGGTGCTGATAAGCTAGTCTCAGCGGACCATCTGTGCATGGTGTATAAAGGAGTTTAAAAACGATGAGAACTTGTTTAATCTTATGGGTAGGCTCTGGATCATGAATGTTGTGGACCTAGGGGTTCTGTTCTGGAGATCTAGGACAGGTTCTTATCTGTGTATGTTGTGGATCCAGTGTTACTTGTTTACCAGCAGTCTCGCTGATGGTATCTTTGGTGAAATTTAGAGGCGACCCCGTGTGCAACGTGGTACATTTTTAACTGCGGGTGTATTGTTAATTGGTGTAAGCCTTTGGATGGTCTCTAGTTCTACCAATTATTGGCTATGTATTATATCTAGCTAAATAAGTCGCCTTGCGCTTTTCAAACTCGGGACTTGTGCAAGATTAAGGTGATTAGTTTTGATAAAAAGGCGTATGGTGTATGCATGTTCTCTTTTGCTTAGCTGAATTTAAGATGTTTGCTGTGGTAGCTCTAAGTTCATATCTAGAAAGAAAGAATAAAACATGTTCGAGGGGCATATGTTAAAATTTGTTGATGCTGCGTGAAATATTCATATAATAATTCAGTTGCATAAAGTTTGTCGGTTGGAGGAGTGCTCTTATGGTCCGGTTTGTCTGAACTTGAAATCATGGAGACTTCTTTTCTGTTTTTTTCGGCCTTCCATTAATATTGAGCTCGGTTTTCCTTTGTCTTGTATGCTGTCAAAACACAATTTCGGGGCCAAGAAAAAACTATAACCAGCCCTTCATTTTAGTTTTGCATCTCGTGTAACCTTACGAGGCCTTTTCCTAAACCTGTGTAATTTTGCAAAGACGGGCCATTTATTGGTAATAAAATTGGCTATTCTGAGAGGCACTCATTTGAATACCATTATGTTGGAATAAATTTGTCTCTAAAAGGAAATAACGAAAGTTGCGGAGGAAGAAAATATCTCACATTGTTGGTGCCGCAAGAGACATCCATATTGTAGCTCAATTTGTATAAAATTTTGAAGACATTCGGTTTTGTTCTTGCCTATCAGTATGGTGCCAAAATACCCAACATTGGGGTCGGGGGGTTGTTGTGGTTAGCACCATCCTATGTGATCCTAAACCTATAAAAGAAGTTGCCATGAATAAGGGCTACTAATTAGTACTTAAATTGGCTAACCGAGGACAAAATGATCTTAATTCTATTGCAAGCGAAGTTAAAACGGGTGCATGTGGGGCTTTAAATTCTATGCAGAAAAAACAATAAAACATGCCCAAGAAGAGCAAGTTGCAACTAGTTGATTCTGCTTGCTCAATTGTATGAAGTCTTTTAAGATGAGGAATGCTACTATGATCCAACTTGTCTAACCCAGAAATCAATGAGCCATAATATCAAGAAATAATCCCTTTCCACCCCCTATGGTTTGAGTTTAGTTTCCCTTTCTCTGTTGGTGTGGTGCCAAAACACCCAATATTGGATGTGTGGTTAGCACTTCATTACAGTTAAGATTTGTCTGATGTAACTTTATAGAAGGTGTCTCCAATCTAAAACCAAAACAGTGTAATTTTTCAGACACAGGGAATATTTGTTAGTGTTGAAATTGAAAACTCTGAGATAAAATAATCTCAGTGCCCTTGTACGAGAATAAATAAACACACAAGTGCATGTGGGGTTCCAAATTTATGTTCGGAAGAACAAACATGCACCGTTGTCCAACAAGAACATATTGCAAATAGATGATGTTGCTAGAAACATTCACATCATAATTCAACTACATAAAGTTGTTTAAGGCAAGGAATGCCACAATAATCAAAATTGCCCACCTTCAAATTAAGGAGCTACACTATCTTAGTCAATCCTTTCCTATCCCATGTAGTGCAAAACACCCCTTATCAGGCTCAAAGGGGATGTTCTGGTTGATACTTCTTTACAGTTGAGATGCATCTCATCTTTTGATCCTACTAAAGTTGTCACTACATCTAGAACCAGAACTTAGTATAATTTTCAAAATAGAGATCTCGAATAATTGGCATCGTCAGACAATGCAGTGCTCTTATGTGGAAATTAATAGGTAAAAGGGATGCATGTGGGCTATCTGTACTCTTCCGAGAAACTGCCATTCTTTTTCCTTCCAAAGATAACATAGAACATGAAGGCTGCCAAAAGGTGATGGTGGGTCGTCCTTATCACCAGTACATCTGAGGACCAAGGTTGCATATTATTTCGCCATCAAACAATATACTGCTGCAAGCCAAGGTGTGAGCATGGTCGGTACCAGAACCTGCTACACCTCCCTGAAACACACATCCCAATACTGCAACCGAGAAACAAATGAAATGCAAGCCTATAAGTATCCATTTGTTCCACATCCCCTGCTGCTTAGCAAAGAAAGAGCAGTCTTGAAACACTTCATCATGAATACTAAATTACAAGTTGCTTTCTATGGAGCTAGTTTGACGGTCACCATGACAACATTAGCTTCCATGGTAGAAGCTTATGTTAGGTGGTTGAGGTCCTTAAACAGAGGGAAGATTGTTACGGGCTTCGATGCACATAGAGTGGAAGTCCTTGAATCCTGGCTATAAGATAGTGTTACTGTGGTACCGTGAGTATCTCGGATCAGCCTGTTATTGTGGGACACCTCAAGCTGCCGAGCTATTGCAGTGACTGCCGACCTAAGAACAGAGCTGAGGTATGCAGAGCCGAACTATTAATTTATTGCCTATTGTGTGGTCCGCCTGGCATTCGAGCTGCTTCCGTTATCTTGGCCGACCTATTTCCTAACGTGTGCAATAGTTGTCCACCTCGAGTGGATAGGTTCAGAGATAACTGTCTCCTGTGATTTTATTGGAGTGATTAAGGGCCAAAATATCTCGCTCACAATGGCATGTTCAACGGCCCTACAATCTCGGGATTGCACGATCTTACAATTGTTCAACTAGCTGTTCGACGATATTCTATATAAACGACCAAAATTTCGAGGATCAAGGTAAGCAATCCCTCTCAGAGAACTGGTTGCTACTTTTTTTGTTCTCTGAATCTGACTTGAATATCGGAAGATCCTTGCAAAAGCAAAAACTTTCTGCCCGGACTTCTTTTGTAGATTACTCCAGCACTCTCTGTGCAATGATCAGGTGTCCACCTTATGACCTAGCTGAAACTAGCAGCAATAGATAGAGAAAAGGCGTAATCTTCATTATGCCACCAAAGCGAGCATCATCCCGACTCTCCAACGCCACCGCCTTTTGCCGGGAGGAGAGCCAGCCCAATAGCCAGGCATAGCCACTGGCGATAGAGACTCCTCCGCCAACCTAGCCAACACTAGTCACAACGGATCAGCTCAACCTGCTTTTCTAGCAGGTTCAGAATTTGACAGCTGCTATTCAAGCAGTCCAGATTGTTCTTGCGCCTCCTCAGATGGTGCCGCAGTCTGCTTAGGCTGCCCCTGCACCTCCCTTAATAGTGCAACCGGTGGTTCTCTCGGTGGCACCATCAGCATCTCTCATGGTGGTGCCCCCACTATAACTAGAGCCGCATGCGTCTCCTCAGAGCCTAGAGAGGAAGCAGACTCACCAGAGCCATCCTAGGGCCTAGCAGTCGGTCGGGTAGCGATCTCCTAGTCCGCAATCAGGATATGATTCAACCTCTGGTTGTCATTCTCCTCAGTATTTCGAGGCCTGCACCATCCGAGATCTTGCCATCGAAAGACGATTCCGAACACTCGATGAAAGGATAAATAAGAAGATCAAGAATGCTCTTAATAATAACTCCTCGATGCAGCCCTAAGAGGGGTTCAATAGTGAGCCACCCTTTGCTCTGAGGATAGTGTAGGAGCTACTCCCTCGGCACTTCACATTGTCCCAGATCGAGGTTTAGGATGGGATCATCAATCCCGTCGATCATCTGGAGACTTTCAAACTAACAATGCTCTTTCAGGGGACATCTGATGTCATTCTCTGTCGAGCGTTCTCTCCTACTCTCAAAAAGATGGCTCGATAGTGGTATTCAAGCTTGAAGCCGGCTTCTATCCACTTTTTTGAGGAGCTGTGTCGGTTTTTCATCGGTCACTTCGTCAGCAACCGATGATAGCAGAAGCGATCTAATTACCTCCACACCATTAGGCAAAGGAGGCGAGTCGATCCGTACCTATGTCAACTGTTTCAATGCGACGATTCTGGAAGTCCGTGATCTGGAGCAGTTGACTGCGATGGCCATGATGATGGGCGGTCTACTGAAGAATGACTTGAAAAAGTCATTGATTAAGACTTATCCTCAAAATTTTTCAGACATGCTTGCCCATGCGGAGAAGTATGCCTGCACGGAGGAGGCTTTTGTAGAAGAGACCCCTGCCAATTATGTGGCGGTAGGGCAGAGTAAGGAGCATTCTTCAAGGCAAGAAGGGAGAACTCGCCAGCGCTCCCGATACCCATTTTAGAGGCAGAAGAATGGGGGCTCTCGAAACCATCGATCTTGAAGTCCTCAGAGAAGGGATCGACAACCCTTACCTCTTAGGCGTTATACTAACTATACATCTTTGAATGTTTCTAGGGAGGAGGTACTAATAGAGATACAGTTGGATGTATGCCCTAGAAGCTAATCATGTGGACGCAAATTATATTTTAGAACATATTTTGTACTTTATGGCATTTATATATTACCATTCATATTTTATGTGTCCATAAATCATCCAAGGGATTAACAAGATGATGACACATATTCTCAAAGAGTTGAAAATTTGAGACATGTGTCATTGATGGTTAATTCTTAAATTACTCCTGATCATAGGATCATCATGGAGATAGTGATTGATCTAGATAGACTAGTGCACGAATCACTTCCTTCGGACAGATGAGTCTCGAGCCTGCGGTGTAGTAATACTGGAGCGAGAGTGCAGGTGGTTGTTAGAAATAACTAGCACTGAGCATGACCAACATAAGAAGTCATATGGATGTCTGCTCACTCGTTAGTGACTTTCTCGATGCCGCAGTTGTATGACTGGTCCTTTGACCTGCGGTGTTACAGCTACTCGCAGTGAGTCTACTGGAGTTTAACTGACACATAAACATGGATCTCAATGAGTCATTGTAGTGGATGTTGGCGATAATTGATCCACTGTAGGAGTAGGGTGTACACTTAGATGGCATCTATCGATCCTAGTAGAAGGGAGTAGTCCTATGGGATTTAAGAAGCTGAGTTTTTAAGCCTATGACCATAGTAGTGTGATTAATGAAAAGTAGTTTCCATAAAAATCACATATGGACTCGAGCTGATTGAATCTATCATATGATCGATGATGAGATTTGACTATTCATCCATGACCTGTCATCTGGTCGGGACTCACGATAGAAGGATTGTATCATATGTTAACTGCACCTAGAGGTTTATCACCTTTTATTCTGCTGGATTATCACTATATACTGCTAGATGTCACTGATAGATTGTGAGACCCACGAGCATCATTTCGATGATCAATGATCCTTGATGGATAGAGTTGGAATGGTTCCGATCCATTGAAAAGAGTTTCAATGATATTGTAATAGAGATCATAATATATCTCATTACCAGACAGAATAGAATCTATGGGACCACACACAAAGAGATTTTTGACTGATCAGATAGTTGAATTACGATTACGAATCATGTTAGGATTTGATTATCAATTTGATTGATAATTGATCCAATATAAAATTATAATTAAGTAACTCGCTAAAGAGTTAGTGAGTTATAGGAGGATTAATTAGCAATTAGATTACTAATTGGCTCAATTTCATTGAGCAATGGGACTTGCATCAAGTCTAATTAAATTAGATTTAATTTGACTTGATATTGGTTTGATTTGATCAAATCTAATTGGGTTATGAGATAATCAAATTGCATGGGAGAATAATTTCTTGTTGAATTAGGATTTGGGTTTGACTCAATTTCTAATTAGACTAGGATCTAAACAAGAATGTTTGAATTTTATTGGAACTAGGAACTCTCATCTTCATGGGTGCACCAAATCTTAATTGGATTATGATTAAATTGAGTTTGACTCAAGCACCAAGAGAGAGTCCAAAAAGATTAGGACTCCTTCTCTAATTAGGTGACACCTAATCTAAATAGTTTGGATTTCAAATCAGATTTAGATTTTTATCTATTTGGGTCTACTCAATCCCTAATATGATTAAAATTGGTTAGAGTTTAAATTGGTTTAAATTAGTCATTTAAAAAAAGGGTCCCATGAGATTGAAACTCTCCTTCTCCATGTGCATAAGAAGCCCCATGCCTACTCATTTTTGGATGCCATAAAATATGCCACGCCCCACTCCTCTTGTGCATGTAAGAAACCACTTAAAACTCCTTATTCCCGTGAGTAATTTGGGTGCAAATAAAAGGTGTTGGGCAGCATCATAAACAAGAGTCCTATGATGCATGGACTCTTATCTTTAACCCAATACCTTATCTCCAATGCCTATTTAAACATGGGATTAATATGGGGCGGAACTAAGGCTGATCTGATCAGTTTTGTGACTCCAAAACCTGGGGGCATGTGTGAGAAAAATAGAAGAAAAAAAGAGGAGCGCACGGCATGAAGGCGGGCGTGAGGTTTGGTTCTTATCCCATCTTTCTTACCAACAACCAAAGGTTGGTTGTTAGGATCTCTTCTCCCTCTCTTCTGTCTATATTTGGATTAGAGTTTTTTCTCTTCTCTTTATCCAAAAGTTGGATAAAATTCTGTATCTCTAGTGTAGAGATTTGGTGCATGAATTTTAAGAAAAAAGAGAAGAAAAAATTTTTCTCATGATCTCTAGCTTAGAGATCAACATCTTCCTATTTATTCTTCTTCTCTAAGGGTGTCTTGAGAGAAAAAAAATTTTTAACCATCAAGATGTGATCTCTGCAAGAGAGCTAGCACTCTGGTGAGATCAATAAGCTTCTGATCAGATTGAAGTCTTGTGTGGATACCCATAGAGATCGGATGCTTGTGCGGCTTCAAAGGACCTTCGGAAGACATCCATGATCATCAGTTCGCGGTGAAGATTGATCCGTACCAAGGTATGAAGCTTACTTATTTTTTCTATTTGATTTCTGTATCTGAATCCTATCTCATATATGATGATCCTATTTATGATTTTAAGATTTGATTTTATGTATGCTTAGATTAAATTAGATTTAATCTGAATTTTTTTTTAATTTCATTGCGTACTTGTTTTGAAAATTTTTGCATACATGAAATCATGAAACTTTAATAGTTGTATCAGAGCCACATCATATGCATGAGATTAGGATTTAGATCTAAAATCTGTAGAGAAAAATTTCAGATCTAAAAAGTATTTGATGTCGTTCTGACATAAGGTTGTCCTGACATAACTTGTTATGCTGTATGGTTGTCCTAGAATGATGTTAAAATTTTAATTAAATAAAATTTTAGATTTAATTTTTACAGCATATATATGATATATATATTATTATTTAAAATTGAAAAGAGTTTTAAGATCTATTTTGATTCGTATATATGATATATGAAAGTATGTTTAGGACTAAAATCTATTTTTATGACCTGAACTTATTCATGTATATGATATATGTTTGTATGTATGATCTAAAATTATTTTAAGATCAAAATATACTTTTCATGCAAAGAATTTAGATTTAAAAATTTTGATTTAAGATCTGAAATTAATGTTTGTGCATGAAGGATTGATTATGGGTGGATCAAATTAGGTCATGTAATTGTATTACATCTAGAATTTTTTATTTGATCATATTGGGTCTAAATCGATTTAGTAGTTGATCAAACCAAGTCAAGTATTGATTAGAGTGAGGTCAAAGAGCTTAAGATCATATAATTATTTTTGATCTAATTGATTGACACCCATATGTAGAATCAATTAATCTAAGGACCTAATTCGGCTCTATGGCTCGAATCTGATTCACCTAAGCTAACCTATTCAGACCAATTAACCAATTAGTGTCTAAAGCAAGTAATTGAAAGGTAATTATTTAATTGATTCCGTTCGCTGACCTGATCAATTTATTGGTGTCTAAAGAAAGCAACGGGGGACCCCACCAATCTCTACTTATCTGACCAATTTAGAAGATGAGTCTCAAGTATAATTACTTAGCAATTTGATTTAGTCCATACCAATTAGATCAGTCATATGATGACCTAAACTCAAATCTCTCCATAAATATTAAGTCCAATGGTCTTCCACCGTTGTAGATGTGCGGGCGTGCTATCGGCCTTGATTGTTCTCGACTGGTCACAATGGTTCAGTTGCATCGGAAATATGCAACCACTCTATTAGCAAAGAGTTGCTCCAGGGTAAAGATGGGGTTGGACCCAATAACTATTAGGTGAAGGACCCAATGACGGCTTTACACCTGCTTGTGAATGGTGGGTCCGACTTAACTAAGGAGTGTGGACAAAACTGTTAGGTGAGCCCACATGACTTAGAATCAAGTAGCTACAACATGCTTAGAGAAGCATTTGCACAAAGAGTTATCCATGCATCCGTGTTCGTGTTACCAATAACTGTTAGGTGATGTGCATGACATCGGTGGGACCGCAGCACCTCTAGAAATCTAGTTATCGCATTAGGATTTTTGTTTCTCCACCCAGGGAGTATGCGAGATCTGATAAAATAGTGAAAGTCTTTTTACATCTAAAAGTCTCTAGAGTAAATTATAAAATAAGTACAAACATCCAATTAAAATCTTTACTCTCTGCTGTTTATTGTGTCAGCTTCCAATCCTCTGACTTAAATCTTAGATATCAACCGTTTAACCGAAACTAATTACATAGACTGACTCACAACTTAAGAATTATTCTTAAATTAAACAATATTCTCTACTAGATTATTCTAATGTTAACAACCTGTCCAGCCCAAAGTCA
>KE505084.1:497139-512841 GCA_000441515.1 Elaeis oleifera
GTTGTAATTAGGATTTGAATTTGTCTTAATTTCTAATTAACTAGGATCTAAACAAGAATGTTAAGTTTTATTTGGATTAGGAATTCTCATCTTCATGGGTGCACCAAATCCTAATTGGTTAGAATTAAATTGAGTTTGACTCAAGTCATAAGAGAGAGTCCAAAAGGATTAGGACCCTTTTCTAATTAGGTGACACCTAATCTAAATAGTTTGGACTCCAAATTAGATTTGAATTTCCATCTATTTGGGTCTAATCAATTTTAATATGATTAGAATTGGTTAGAGTTTAAATTGGTTTAAATCAATCACTTAAAGAAAGTCCCATGAGATTGAAACTCTCCCTCTCCTTGTGCATAAGAAGCCCCACGCCTACTCATTTTTGGATGCCATAAAATATGCCACACCCCACTCCTTTTGTGCATGTAAGAAACCACTTAAAACTCCTTATTCCCATGGGTAATCTGGGTGCAAATAAAAGGTGTTGGGCGGCATCATAAAACAAGAGTCCTATGATGCATGGACTCTTATCTTTTAACCCAATACCTTATCTCCAATGCCTATTTAAACATGGGATTAATATGGGGCAGAACTAAGGCTGATCTGATCAATTTTGTGACACCAAAACCAAAGGGCATGTGTGAGAAAAATAGAAGAAAAAAAGGGGAGCGCACAGCATGAAAGGTGGGGCGTGAGGTTTGGTTCTTATCCCTTCTTTCTTACTAACAACCAAAGGTTGGTTGTTAGGACGTCTTCTCCCTCTCTTTTGTCTATGTTTGGATATAGATTTTTTCTCTTCTTTTTATCCAAAAGTTGGGCAAAATTTCTACATCTCTAGTATAGAGATTAAGTGCATAGATTTTAGGAAGAAAGAAAGAAATGGTTCTTCTCATGATCTCTAGCATAGAGATCAACATCTTCCTATTTTTCTTTTCTCTAAGAGTGTTTTGAAAAAAAAAAATTTTCAACTGTTAAGATGCTATCTCTGTAAGAAAGCTAGCACCCCAGTGAGATCAATAAGCTTCTAATTAGATCGAAGTCTCATGTAGATACCCATAGAGGCCGGACGCTTGTGCGGCTTCAAGGGATCTTCGAAAGACATCCATAATCATCAGTTCGTGGTGAAGATTGTTTCGTGCCAAGGTGTGAAGTCTATTTATTTTTTTTAATTTGATTTCTGTATCTAAATTCTATCTTACATATGATGATCCTGTTTATGGTTTTAAGATTTGATCTTATGCATGCTTAGATTAGATTAGATTTAATCTGAATTTTTTTTAAATTCTACTGCATATTTATTTAAAATTTTACATGCATGAAACCATAAAACTTCAACAGATACGAGCCGAGCTGCCTTCAAAAATACAGACGAAGCAAAGTACCGCCGCAATCCAAATAAATATTACTTCTACCATTGAGAGAATGGCCACGATACTGAAGATTGCATTCAGCTCTGAGATGAGATTGAAAGGCTCGTCAGGTAAGGGAGACTGAATCACTTTGTTCGGAGGGTGGCACCTCAACGTCGACCTTTGAGAGCTGAATAGCCACCTCTTTGCATCAGCAACCGTTCCCTCTACCTCAACTACAACTGGTACCGATGCAGCAAGATAGGCAGAAACAAGGAGACAGGCGACAGTGGAAGACCGACCCATCTGAGAAGAAATCTATATGATAACTGAAGGGTTGTCTGGATCGACGGAGCCTCCGGAGGTGAAGAGGCCAAGGCTCGAAGATAGGTACAAAGATGCCATTGTCTTCATTAAGCGAAATACGGAAGGTGTACTTGCCCCGTATAATGATGCGGTGGTTGTGAGAGTAAATATTACTGATTTTAATATACACCATATTTTATTGATAATGAAAGTTTGGTTGATATTTTGTATTATTCTGTTTTCCTCCAAATGGGGTTTACACCAACTAGCTAAAATAGATTCGACATCTCGATTCAAGGTTTCTCTGAAAGTTCAGTGATTTCGGAGTGGATGATGAAGCTCCTTGTCATTATGGGTACTCCACCACAGAGAACAACAATCCAAGTTAACTTTCTGATAGTTAAACTTCTCTCGACCTACAATGCAATCCTTGGCCATCCGAGTTTATGGACTTTAAAAACTATTGTATCGAGCTACCACTTGATGGTAAAATTTCCAATCAAGAATGAAGTGGGGCAAATTCGAGACAATCAGGTCATGGCTTGACAATGCTTCGCCACCAAGCTTCAAGTAGAAGGCCAGCCAGCCCAAGCAGAGGTCCGGCCTGAATTTTCAATAGGGTTGGACGTTCGAGATGATTTGGTCAAGGAATATGCCCAACCAATCGAGGACCTTCTAGATGTTCCTCTAAATAAAGAGGATCCCAACCGGATGGTGAAGATCGGCTCACACCTGGATAAGGTAACCAAGAGTCGGCTAATTACTATTTTGCAGGAGAATGCAAATCTTTTTGCCTAATCAACGGTGAACATGCCTGGTATAGATCCAGTGGTGATATCCCATCATCTGAAGGTAGATTCCACCCACCGCCTGATGAAGCAGAAAAAGTGGAGCTTTGCCCCAAAGTAGAAGGCCTTAGCTGAGGAAGTGCACAAGCTGTTAAGACTGGCTTCATCAGGGAGGTCATGTACCCACACTGGCTGGCGAATGTTGTGCTGGTCAAGAAGTCGAATGAAAAGTGGCACATGTGCATTGACTTCATCGATCTGAACAAAGTCTGTCCTAAAGATAGCTATCCACTACCTCGGATCGATCAGTTGATGGATGCTACTTCTGGACATGAGCTCCTCACTTCATGGATGCCTTTATCGGTTATAATCAGATCTGGATGGTACTTGAAGATGAGGAGAAACAGCCTTATCACTGATCATGGACTTTTCTGTTACAAGATGATACCATTTGGCCTAAGAATGCGGGGGCTACCTATCAATGGTTGGTGGATAAATTTTTAAAGATCAACTTGACCGTAATATGGAGGCATACGTAGACGATATGCTTGTCAAAAGTCAAGCTGCCCCAGATCATGTTGCTGATCTCTGGGAGACTTTTGATATCCTCCACCGATTTTGAATGAAGCTGAGTCCAGCAAAGTGTGCCTTTGGGGTTATTGCTGGTAAATTTTTTGGATTTATGATCTCGCAAAGAGGCATCAAGGCAAATTTCGAGAAGATCAAGGTAGTTTTTGAGATGACGCCACCAAAAGTTATCAGAGAGGTGAAGCATCTTACCGACAAGGTCACTTTGCTCAACTGCTTTGTCTCTAGATCGGTCGAGAGGTGTCTTCCTTTCTTTTAGACCCTCAGACAACCAAAAGACTTCTAATGGACTGTCGAATATCAAAAAGTATTTGAAAAATTGAAGCAGTACCTCAACTCTCTGCCATTACATTCGAAGCCCTTGTCTAGTGAGGAGTTGCTATTATATATCATCGTTTCTCCAGTGGCAATTAGTTCAGTCTTTTTCCAAAAAAGATAGGTTCAGAAGCTCATATACTACACTAGCAAGATCCTTCATGATGCGAAAATCAGATACTCCAAGCTCGAGAAGCTAATTTTTGCACTGGTCATCACAGTGAGAAGGCTACAACCTTATTCTAGGCTCACATCGTAGAACTGCTTATGGATCAGTCGATCAAGGCTGTTCTCCACTGTCCGGTCATCTCAGGACGTATTGCAAAGTGGGCTCCAGAACTTGCTGAATTGGATGTGCAGTACCATCCGAGGCCTTCCATCAAGGCCTAGGTGTTGGCAGACTTTATCTTTGAATGCATCATTCTAGATGGAAAAAGCTCAGAAGCTGCAGAAGTCTTGAAAGCTGGAGAAAGCTCGAGAATCGAAGAGGCAGATACAGGATCTAACTCGAAAGAGCTATGGACATTACATGTCGATGGTTCGTCAAATGCGACAGGACCCGGGCCAGACTCATCTTGACTAGTCCAGAAGGAGATGTGGTGGGATACGCTTTACGCTTTGAATTTTTGACTATCAATAATGAAGTAGAATATGAAGCTCTACTTGCTCATCTCAAAGTGGTGAGAGAAGCGGGGATTCAGCATCTAAAAATTTCTATGACTCCCAGCTGGCGGTTGGACAAATCAAGGGCGGATACGAGGCCCAAGAGGAGAACATGAAGAAATACCTTCAAAAGATAAAAGATTTAATCTTGACCTTCTTGAGTTTTGATATTCAACAGGTCCTTAAGGCGGATAACACCATAGCAGATACACTATCGAAGTTAGCAGCCTTGTTGCCCACCGACTTACAAAAGGGACCTACTTTGAAGCACTGAAAGCCTCGAACCTTGAGGAGACTCTGGTCATCCTGCAAGTTGATGAAGAACCCTGCTGGATTGATCCTCTACTCAAGTATCTCCGGTTAGGTGAGTTGCCACCTGACCGTAAAGAGGCTCGAAAGATAAGAAAGTAGGTCGCCCGCTATATTCTATATGATAACAAACTGTATAAGCGATCTTTCTCCCTACCTCTATTGAAGTGCTTGTGCCCATCCGAGGCAGATTACGCACTATGGAAAGTTCACGAAGGAATCTGTGGAAACCACTTGGGGGGTAGATCATTGTCTTATAAATACTTTGACAGGATTACTACTGGCCCATAATGCAGCAAGATGTAGGTAATTTTGTCAGAAACTACAATAGGTGCCAATAAAATTCTAATATTCAGTATCAGTCAGCAACACTCCTAACTCCCATCAGTGCTCCGTGATCATTTGCTCAATGGAGAATGGATATTCTTGATCCTTTTCCTCTCGCATTAGGTCAGTGCAAATTTTTCTGGAGGCCATCGACTACTTCACAAAGTGGGTCGAAGTCGAGCCTCTAGCCCATATAACCAAGATAAGAGTAAAAATTTTATCTAAAAATCTATCATCTATCGCTATGGTCTTCTCAAAGTACTGATTACGGACAATGACAGACAGTTCAGTGGTGCTTGACTTCACAAAGTTTACAGAGAGCACGGAATAGAGCACCACTTTATCTCGATCGGCCATCCACATGCAAATGGAGAGATAGAGGTAACTAATAGAACTCTTTTACAGGGCTTGAAGGCCAGAATAGATTGGATTGGGGGGTCATGGGTAGATGAGCTTCATCATATGCTGTGGGCTTACTGAACCTCTCAGAGGCTCCCAACTGACGAGACTCCTTTCAACCTCACTTTTGGGATTGAAGCGATTATACCTGTAGAGTTTGGACTCCCATCTTTTAGAGTGGAAGAGTATAATGAAGACACCAACTTGGTATGGCTCCGGGCTAATCTAGACCTGATTGAAACAGTGGAGAACGAACTGTCATGAGAATGGCTGTCTATCATCAGAGAGTAGCCAGATACTATAACGCTGGAGTCAAGACTAAGGAGTTCCAAGTTGGCAATCTGGTGTTACGACAGACCAAAGTTTCGTAGCCCATCGAGTAGGGAAAATTGTCACTTAACTGGGAAGGCCCTTATTAAGTGGACGAGGTAGTATGTCCTGAGACCTATCGGCTAAAGCAACTCGATGGGACTCCACTTTCTAGACCATGAAATTTGACTAACTTGCGCATGTATTATTAATGATGTTGTAGCATCTTGCCATTATATACATAAAATTTTAGGTTCATTGATTTGTGTTTGTGCATGGAAATAGCATGAGAAGCTTAAAACTCCCATCCTACAAGCTCAACATAGATTCTTCTAAGTAGAATCATACTTGGTGAATGGAGACCAACCAAACAGGATCTTTGGAGGGCTAATTGAAAAGGACCCTCAATTCACAATAAGATCGGAACCATATCCAGCAAGCAGAGGGCTATCCGAAAGGACTCTCAAATCTACAAAATGAGCAGAGCAAAAATGCTGCTCACATCAGCGAGAAGAACAAAAATGCTGCTCATGTCTTCAAGCAGAGCAAAAATACTGTTCGCATCAATGAGCAAAGCAAAAATACCGTTCATACTAGCGAGCAGAGCAAAATACCGCTCGTACTAACAAGCAGAGCAAAAATGCCACTCATATCTTCGAGCAGAATAAAAATGTCACTCACATTTGCGAGAAAATTATCGCTCATATCTTTGAGTAGAGCAAAAATGCCACTCGTATCAGCGAGCAGAGCGAGGGCGCAGCTTGAGTAATTATCTTCGATCGATTTCAACTTGGGAAATCCTTTTGATCGGGACTATGGTCAGCAATGCTCTAGTTTCGTGATAAAGTTTGGTCCTTTAAATCAGGATGGATTCATCTAAAATTCCTAAGTCAGGGCTAGCCTCTGCGTGTTGAGTAAAAAATACGCATGCATGAATAAAGAGAATGCAAATGGTGAGAAGGATAATTTCTTTTCATTCAAATATTTACAGAAAAAAGATGGCATCTAAAGCACCACCTTACAAAAAAAAGGAAGGAAGAGAGAAGATGAGGAGGTTCAATCCTTATCTGGTGAGAAGGCCCCTATCTCTTCATCCCTGTTCCCAAACTAGAGAAATTGGAGTTCCAGATACGGCATTATCTGTTGCAAGCGGGCCTTACAATCCTCAAAATCGAGGATAAAGATGGTGGCAGCAATGTCGACAGCCTCCTCGAACTCCGTAGAAGTTCGAGACTCCTCGGCACAGTGCATTCGGACACAGGATGGAATCCATTCAGACTGGAGGATATGTCCATTCTTAGAAGGCAACAGGGCTCGAGGGTTGGAGGGCACCCCATGAGAGGAAGACGGCCTGATGCGCCTAGTCCTTGCTCTCTCTTGGGCCGCTCTCATGAAGGCCCTCCACTCCTTTACCTTGGCCTTGATCACTCATAAGGGTGGATATAGAGGTGGTGCCATTGTGACGAAGGAAAAAAAAATTCTGCAAGGAAAGAGAGATGAAAGGTAGGGTTCAATCGACCTTTGACCCCTATTATAGACGTCAGTGCCTACATGAACCGCCAATTGATGGCTTGAAGGAATACAGCCATCCATCAGGTAATAAATGATGTATTTTCTCACTACCAAAAATAAATCCAAGCGACGCTTCATGGATCAACGTATGACCACATGGCGTATGCTTATAGGCTCAACATTCTTTCCAGGCGCTATCCTATTGGAAGAGTCAGCAGGAGTCGTTCCCTATGACTACTGGCATTGAAAAGTGCTTGGCAAAGACACCGCCAAAATAATTGCCTCAGATTGGCAAGCACAAATAATTACCTTAGATCGGCAAGCACGAACAACTGCCTCCGATCAGCATGAGTGAGCAATTGTCCTTGATCGATCCTAATTTAAACCGACTTCGCTACCATTGATATTCTTTGCTCGAAACACTTCTACTTTCTACGATTAGAGCTAAGATTACTGTGGAGCCTAGTGTCCTAAATCAGCTTGCGTGCTGAATAAGAGTGTGCATTGCAAGTGAAAGATGGAAAGTAAAAAAATGAACAAACTTTATTCATTCATTCTCTGCAAATATTTACAATGAGAGTTTTTACAATGACCTTAGAAGGTCTGAGTACAAAGCAAAAGAGGAGAAAAAAGTCTAAGAGGTGGTGCCTAGATCTGGGATGTCCATCGTAGGTACGTTGGCTGCAGTGGGTTTCCAGAGCTCATCCAAAAAATTCAGATTTAGTTTTAGATACTTGGCAGCAATCCTGTCTCGGACCAATTGCTTCCACCGGCATAAGCATCAGCAGAACACTCGATTTTCTCATCCTCATATTCTACCAATTCTCAAAAGTCCGTAATGGCCTTGGAGGCGGCCTCTACTGCCTCCAACTGAGCTTCCAACTCCTTTATTTTTCTTACAATTGGGAGTTCTCCTCGATAGCTCCTCTTAGCACGGCTTCAGCTCTTCTTTTAGCGGCATTGGCCCTCATGGAGGCCTCTCCGACCTCCCTCTCAGCCTTATCTTTCATATCCTTGAGTGTCTCAGCATTGGCTCAGTGCTTCCTTGCCTTAGCTCAAAGCTCGAGGCAACTCTCCATGTACCTATTCAGATAATGGGTAAGCTATCAAGAGAAATCTCTTATCAGTGAACGTGATAAATCTATGTTTAAAATAATAATTACATAAATCTCGATTTATCCGGATGAAGCTCTCCACAGCTTTTCTCCTCACCTCCCTGCACGGCTCAGGTAGCAGCTTGGTTGCATCGACTGGGAGGAGCAAACCGATGAATAGCTCGTGCGTCAGCTGATAATCCTCTAAGGCTAAATCCTTAAGCCTTAGTATAGTCGACGCGGTCCCGAAGGTCCCAGCCTCTCCAGCTGGCTCATCCTCCAGGGAGAATGCGATGATAGAAGGAACCAATAAGCTTGGAATTGTCTATTCAGGGGCTAACAGACTCAAGATTGCCTCTTCAGAAGCTCGACTCGTTTAGCTTCTTTGATCCCCATTAGAAGTCGAAGAAGTCGAGCCAACCCTTACAACTCTGAGGTTGCTGGCATGAGGAGGCTCAAGACCCTTAGCCCCAGAAGCCGACAGCATAGAGGGACGTCTAATCTTGATTCGGGTGCTCCGACCACCCACAGGTTCAGCTACCCTTTTTCGACGTGCCTGCTTCTCCAATTTTTCATCAAATTTAGGCCTGTCTCCATAACCGTCTCTGCAAGGCAAAAATCAAATGGTTAGTGTGAAGGCAGAGTAAACAAAGGAACATATGACTTCGAAATAGGAAACTATACGCACCTTGAAGAGCAGTTTGGCTGATGCCAGCGTTGAACAGCGTTCGCACCGACAGAAGTTCCTTTAGCATCGAAACTTTGAAATTATGCAAGATCTCCACTTCCTACCTTAGGCGCTGATCCAATAGAGGCTCTTTTAGTATGGCCTCTTAGGGTTCATCCCAGGCAACAAAACTCTAGTCCTCACCGGACGTCTGGGAGACGAAAAGAATCGCTCCTTCCAGCCATGAACTGTGGTAGGAGCATCTTGTATCAGCAGATGGACGTTCTTCTTCCTTCGCATCATCACGTACCACCACCCGTGCGAATTTAGATGCCTCTTGAGGCTGAAGAAGAAAGAAGAGTGCGATGTTGGGATCAATCCCAGCCAGCACACATGTCGTGGTAAAGCCACAGATATATCGCCATGAGTTTGGAACTATCGAACACGGTGACATTTCGAGATACTAGAGGAGATTTGCAAAAAAAGATGGAGAAGAAGCCTTAGCCAACCAACAATATTCTTCATAGAGGCTCACCCGACTTGAGGGAGGACAGCAAACTCGATCATTCGGCCCTGAGATTTTCAATTGAAACTTTGGTGGGATTTGAAACTACTCGTGAAGCAGTAACACATCCCATTCCATTAGCTTGGACTGAAATTCTAATGGGGCAAAAGTGGGGTCTTCAGAGGCCACCTCCTTGGCAGAAAAGAATTCTGAAGGTAGTGGTCGGGAGAAGAGGAAGATTTGCAACAGAGTGAGAAGGACAAATCTTAAAAGCTTATGCCCAGTCTCGTCTGAGGCTTTAAATAGCCCCAGAGTTCAAATCATCCCCAAGTGATGCTTCTTTTTAGGGCATTGATTGTTATGGATATGAATCGATAGAGTGATAGTGGATGCTTGATACGTGGCAACTCTTGATGGGATGTAACTCCTACCACTGATATGGTAGTTAATGACAGCAATAGGTGAATCATACCTTGCACCACTTTTGAAGAGTCATATGAGAACGTGCGATGGTACCTACCATGTAGAGATGATTTGAATTTCAATTCTTTAAAATTCTTTTAGATGCCTGCACAACGAATACGAGTTGTGTACGGCTTGGATTTCGGCTCAGATCATGGCTCAAGCCGTACCTTGCCCAAAATATAGCTCAGATTGCACATTTGTTAAGTTATAGCTCGGATCGTATTTTATGATTTTAATTATAGCTAAGTTCTTGGTTAATACAGATCGAAATTTGGCTAATTCAACTCAGAATGTGATTTGCACTTATCCATTCGAATACTACGAACACCAGTAACAAAATGAATTTCATTCATTTACATCAAAATGATTATAAAGTTCAGAGATACAAATTACTGCTCGGAAACACCACCAGGATGACTTGCTCCAGAATAGCCTTCTTTGGTGCTGGCAGCTTCTTCAGTCTGGACGGCCGCATCAATCTTATTTACTTCAGCGGAGTAGCAAGATGTCCTCATAAATTTTTTTGTGCTATCCGCCGCCAAGGCCGGCAAATTTTCATCTAAAAGGCCAGCTTAAAGAAGCTTGATACTGATAGTCAGAAGATGCGCCTGGGTCATTATTTTACATCTCTCAAAGCCCGTGAAGAATATCATCTTGCAAGCCTGATTTATGATTTCAGCTTCTTTTTTCACCAGCCGACTTTTTCTTCTTTCAGCATTTTTGGTTAGGAGCTCTTGATGTATTCGACGCCAGAGCATATTTTGGCTCTCTCTTTCCTTCTCCAGTTTCTTCTTCAAGCACTCCATTTCTAGCAAAGCCTCTAAAAATTTGGTAGATGGCTCTGGGGAAGCCTGGATCCCTTTGGAAGTAGAGCCCTCACCCCTCAGAGGTGTTCTCTCCCTACACCTCTCTCTTGCTGAGGTCTTGGCCCTCTTAGCTGAGCCTCCTTCGGGACTCCTTTGAGAATGAACCTTAGAGGCGGTATAATCTCGAATCCTTTTTTCCTTGAGTATCCTCAGGTGCTCTATGTCATCGCAGGTTTGGCAGTAGTCCCTTTCAGCCTCAGACCTGTGCTTCTCGAGGTCTTCGATCTTTCTTTCAGCTCTAGATCTCTACCGCTCAAGATCTTCAATCTTCTTCTTGGCTCTTCTAAACTCATCATCTTGATGGTCAGTCATTCTCGAGCATCTCGGAGAGCCTCTTTAGAAGAGTTGGTTCTTTGACCAACTCGAAGTTGGCTGACTTTACCTGCTCCAAGTGATATTTCAGCACGTCTATCTCCTCTCTCGCTGCAGCGAACTCTAACATTAAGGCTTCGAGGGTAGAGCCAATGAAACTGGCTAAGTAATGCCCAACCTGTACAAATGGGTATGCAATCATTAGGTGTTGTGAGTCACGGAGGATTAAAAGAAGAGATCCGAAGATACTCTACTTGAGCAAGAGATCTCAAAGCACCCATCATCCTTTATTGGGCCCCTTGCTCATCCATGTACTGCTTCTCAATGGGAGAGAGAAAGCTTTTCAAAAATTCTATCGTAGACTTGAGATTTTTTATTGCGGATGGAGCAGAAGGCACCGACTGTGAAGTCCTCGCCTGAGTTACGGCTGGGAGAAGGCATTGGAGTGAGAGCATTTGCTTCGAAGGCTGTTCAAGCTCTGTTGCTATCACCAGAGCCTCCTCGTCATGACCACCTACATCCTCTACCTGTATGGCCTTTGTCGGACCTCCTCAGGGTGGCCGGTCGAGTCCATCACTTGCACCTTCTCCACGGGCCTCTCTTCTATCGGAAGCCCTTCTAACGGATCTTTCACCATGACTTTCAATGGGCAACCATTTACACCATGATTGAGGGAGGATCATCATCCCTCATGGTCATAGCAGTTGATCCAGTGGTCAGAACCCTCAAATCACCATCTGACGGGACCGAAGGACCGACAGATAAAATTTAATTTGCCTCCTTCTGGTCAGTACCAACTCAAGCTTTCTCAAGCACTCTGAATCCATCTTGTCTTCGAGGATTGTCGAGAGTCACAGCAAAATTTGGAATAAAAAGCCTTGCAGTTGTCTCCTCCGTACACCTGAGAGGCAAATTTAAAAGTGGACAAGGGTGAAGACAAAAGCCATCATCTGGAGAAATTAATTTTTGAAAAACCATCGGTTATGTGGTTCCATCAGTAGCGATCATTCACTGCATGCTTGCATCTGTAAGGCTGATGTTATCAACTTTAAATGCTGGGAGCATATACAAAAGCATGACCACATGCATCCCCTGATCTGAGGTACAACTTTTGTACTTCTTTTATCTAATTCTCAGACTTAGGAGTAGGAGGATAGTATTACAGTGGTACCGTGAGTATCTCAGATCAGTCTGTTATTATGGGACACCTCAGGCTATCGAGCTATTGCAGTGGCTGCCTACCTAAGAACAGAGCTAAGATATGCAGAGCCGAGCTCCTAATTTACTGTCTACCACATAATCCACCTGGCATGTGAGCTGCTTCTGTTACCTTGGTCGACTTATTTCCTAATGTGTGCAATAGCTGTCCATCCCGAGTGGATAAGTTCATAGATAACCATCTCTACTAATTTTGCAGAAATGATTAAGGACTAAAATATCTCATCCGCAATGGTATGTTCAACGATCTTGCAATCTCGGGATCACATAATCTTATGACTGTTTAACCAGCTATTCAACGATATTCTATATAAATGATCAAAGCACCGAGGATCAAGGTAAGTAATTTCTCTCAAAGAACTAGTTGCTATTTTCTTTGTTCTCTGAATTTGATTTGAATGTTAGAGGATCCTTGCAGGAGCGAAAACCTCCTGCTCGAATTTTTTTTGCAAGTCACTCCAGCACTCCCTACATAAAGACCAGACAACTGCTGATAAGTCATATAATTGTATATTTATTTTAAGTATTTTTAGATAATTAATGGTGCTAACATTTCCTAGAAACTCTAATTTCATAAATGTTGGGTATAAAATACCCTCAGACGAAGTTCTCAACAGGTGGCACCTATCCGTGCTTCTCCAAGACGGATTCTTCGGGCGCCTGTCAGATTGCTCCAAGCGCCCTCTGGATTCTGTTGCCGACCAACCTTCTACAGTGCTCACTGAGCTCCACCACTGACCGATCTTCTACAGCGATCGGTTCCAGACTGAATTCCCTTCAAGTTGTGTCTACGGCTGAACTTCCTCAATGACTGATTTCTACCGCTACCGAACTCCAGTCGAGCCTCTACGGCGGTCGATCGCCTCTGCCGAACTCCTACGGGAGCAAGCAGATTTCATCCGGACTCCTACGGGAGCCGGACCACTGCCTCGAGTCTCTACCACAGAAAGGACCCGGACTCCTACTGGAGCCGGATTTCTTCTTCGAACTCCCGCTGCAGGTATACTTTATCCTGACTCCTACGGGAGCCAAACTTCTTCTCCTAACCTTTGTTGTAGGAGGACTCAGCCTGAACTCCTACGGGAGCCGGTTTTCCTCCCCCCAGCCGAGCTCCTACGGGAGCAAGCAGATTCACCCGGACTCCTACGGGAGCCGGGCTTCTTCCCAAAGTTCTCGCTACAGGTATATTTCGCCAGGTCTCCCACGGGAGCCGAACTTCTCCTCTGAATTCATATTGCAGGTAGGTCTCACCCGGACTCCTACGGGAGATGGTTCACGACCCCGAGCTTATATTTCAGAAAACCTCATTCGGACTCCTACGGAACTGGACCGCCACCTCTAAGCTCTACTGCGAAAAGACCCGGACTCCCACAGGGGCCGGGCTTCTTCCCCAAACTCCGATTGCAGGTAAACTTTGTCCGGACTCCTACGGAAGCCGGTTTACTTCATCCGGACTCCTACGGGAGCCGGTTTACTTCATCCGGACTCCTACGGGAGCCGGACTTCTTCTAACCTCTATTGCAGGAAGATTCAATTCGAACTCCTACGGGAGCCGGACTCTTTTTTCAGACTCCAATTACAGACAGACATCGTCCAAACTCCCTCAAAGAGCAGTCAATTCTGAACTCCCGCAACAGACGAACTCCAGCGACTGAACTCCCCCAACGACCAACCATCTCCAGCGTCCTCCACACCTCTCCAGTCGCTGACCTACAACAGTGCCAACCGACCTCCAACAGTGCCAACCAACCTCCAACAGTGTCAATCGATCTTCATCGGTTCCGTCCGAACTTCAACGATATTCTGCAGGTTCTTCCGGTGAACTGACTTCTGCAACATCTTCCGAATTCAGCCATCGGACAATCTTCCACCAGACCCCTCATATAACCAGATCTCCTCGGCAGACAGCCTTCAAATGAGCACCCACATCAGGCCAACTCCAGTCAAACTTCACCAACGGGAAATCACCGATCGAGACTCCATGACGGAATGACTTCAGCCCACACGACGCCAATGCCCAAAACACCTGGCGATAGCGGGTTCATCAAAAACCTCGAAAACATCCGAGCTTTCCTCAGACAGGGAGTCACGCCGCTCCTCCAGACACCCCTACCGAGTTTCGCCCGACGGGCTCGGACTCACTGACAGGCCATCATAATGGCCATAATGCCGCTCCACTTCCTGTAACGGATCCCACGCGGCTCCATCATGCTCTGGCAAGTCATGACAACGGACATCTTTTCACTCTCCGCAACCGGCCCACGTGGCAAGGCATAACGATGTCCACGTCTCTACTCCACTATCCTCCGTAACAAACTCCTGAACGGCCCACTACCAGGCGGTTACAGGCATCACTATCAAGTCTATTGCGCCCTCTGCCTATAAATAAGGCTCCAGATACGTTATTTTTTAAGCTCTAGTCTCTATCTCAAAACTCTGCTAAAATCTCCGTTCGAGCACTCCATTCTTGTTGAGGCAGAGAACTGACTTGAGCGTCGGAGGGTCTTGCCGGAGCAACCCCAACTCCGGTTTAGACTTCTTTTGCAGGTCCCGACGGCGACCGCGGCACCCTCGACTCCAGCATCTCCGACGCCGACGGATTTTTGCAGCAATAATAAATAAATTAAATTTTTTTATAAAAATAATAATTTAAAAATATGAAATTAGAGCTTATTATGAAAATAAATATCAAACTGATTGAACAATTTAAGCATCAAAATAATTGAAGAAATTAATAAAAATTTAATTTATATTTTTTCTATTTTTCAGACATAAAATCCAAGAAAAATTCAAGCAAAAATATCCAAAAATTATTTTAAAAAGTCTTCGATGCATGATGGACCAACCGACTGGTCCATGGAATCAGGACGTGGTCCATAGTATAGTTTCACGGTTCACAATCACGGTTCTCAGGCAATGGGTTGAGTTTTGCATGATCCAGTGGCTGAGATCGTGTTGAATATCTGATTGAACGGTCGAAATCACTCTAACCCATATCTGGCGGTGGTGGCCCACATCAACTATGTGATTCGATGGCTACGCTTCACTCTGGCATTTGATCCAATGGACAAGAACAAATTCGGTTGAGAAAAGAATTCTAAAAGCTTCATTGCGCCATCCGACGATCGAGCTTCGATCTGGGATGAGATTTAACGGTCCTGGTTCGCTGTTGGTTAACAGAAGAGATGATTTGCATCGATCAATGGTCCAGAATAATTTTTAGAGGTGATCTGACAGTTGATATCCTTGCCGACTGTGATTAGGAGAAGAGAAGTAATTTTTTGATATGATCTGAAGCATTGATGCAAGATCTGACAGTCAAAACGTAAGGACATTGGTTGGACATGTTTTTAGGGCTTTTGGGACTCCGATTTCTACCAGAAAAGGAAAAAATTCACCTATAAATAAGGGATCCAAAACAAGAGCATAAGTAGAAAAAATTGAAAAAATAAGAGAAAATAAGAGAAAAAAATTAAAAGAGGGTAGGGATCTAAAGAGAAGAAGGAAAGAAGTCAATTCGCTCCACAGAGTACGAAGAAAGAAGGAGAGATCATCAACCATCTTTTCGATGAGACTATGTCGATCAACTTCAGATTTTGTTATAATTTTATTTTATTTATTTATTATTTTTTAAATTTTTATAATTGAACTTCAATTTTAATTAATATAAATTTATTTTATATATTTTAATTTTATTTTTATTTTATTGTAAG
>KE505084.1:522562-534779 GCA_000441515.1 Elaeis oleifera
TAAAATAATATTTCTTTTTAGAATTTAAATTTTTGCACTCATTTTTCTTAAAAAACACTGTACAATATGAAAAGTCTATTGGATTTGACTTTTAAGATGACTTAATTATCACTTAGTCAGGTTTAACTCTTTGGATAAGCTGTTGGATATATGTCCTAGAAGCCAGATTGACTGACACTTGTGAAATATTTTTAAGATATAATTTATAATTTGATTTTGATATTAATAAATTATATTATTTTATTTACATTATGTTTAATAGTGTCTGTGAATCATCCATTAGGTTATTGGTATGATAACATATATTTTCAAAAGTTAAAAATTTGAGACATATGTTATTATAATTAACTCATAAATTACTCCTGATCATAGGATCATCATGGGGATGGTGATCAATCTAGAAGATTGGTGTATGATCGCTTTCTTCGGATAGATGAGTCTTGAATCTATGGTGTGGAGATATCGGAGCAAAAGTATAGGTACTTGTTAAGAACAAGGGTACTGAGCGTGATCAATCACCAACAGTCACAAGAATTTCTACCTTCTCATCAGTGATTTGTTTATAGTTACGATTGTGTGTCTAGTTCTCTGACCTGAGGTGCATCGATAGTTCACCTTGAGGGTGCTATAGTTTGACCACTCCATAACTCGGTCTCCTAACCATACGAAATCTTGAGGTGTATGTTAGCTGCAGTATATATATTATAGAAATTAGGTTGCACCAAGATAGGATCTATCGACCTCGGTAGAGGAGTAGTTCTATATAGATTATTGGATTGAATCCTAAAGCCCATGGCCATGGCAGTGTGAAAGATAGAAAAGAGTTTCTATTGGATTTTATATCGAATTCGAATCGAATGATTCTATCATATGATAGGTATGAGGTTTGATAAGTTAACCTTAATCTCGATCTTATCAAAACTCATGATAGAAGAACTGAATCACATGATAACTGTACCTTGAGGTTCTTTTTCAGTTCTGATGGGTTGTCACTATATATTGCTAGATATCACTGATGGATTGTGAGAATTCATTAGGATTATGATGGATCGATGATTCTTGATGAGTGTGAGTTGAATTGTTCCAACCCATTGAAAATATTTAATGATAATATGATGGAGATCGTAGTATATCTCATTTCTAGATAGAATTGAAGCTATAGGATCACATAATAAGAGATTTGATCTTGGATTGATCCAATTGGACTTGTAAAGTCACAATTAGATTAGGATTTGGTGAAATCCTATTGAGTTTAGGTGCACCATGCTAGCACATGGTTAAACTCAAATTCTTCTCTGGACTTGGTTTCTTATTAGATAAGATTTAGATCAAGTCAATAGCCTTCATCCTAACCTAATCTATTTGGATCATGTGGGGCACTATATTGGGTGCCTCATTTAGGTTGGAATAAGCCAATTAGTTGGCTGATTTTTCTCCCTTAACTTTTCTTATTTAGCATCGATTTTTTGGAAAGTAATAAGGAGGATGCATGCCACCTCTGGATGAGATCTAGAAAGGCACATGCCTCCTTTCTTGGAACGTCTACATATGCATGTGGAATTGTATGGAAGAATGAGAGAGGCACATGCCTTTCTCTAGTTTTAGCTTGTGGAGGAGGAAAAAAGACACATGCCCCATCTCTCTCTTGCTTGGATGAGGACAAGTGGCTGCCAAGTGTTGGCACCCACTTTACTTTTCTATTTGGAAGAGATGACATTCTCTTTTAGATGAATTTTTTGAAAAAAATTTGAATAAAGGAATGTGTTGTTATGAGATAACAACTAGCCATTTTATCCTTTTTTGTTTGAATTTTGAATTTAAATCAAGGTTTATAAAATGGACTGCCTTTAAGATTTGTAAAATGAAATAAAAATCAAATTTTCATAACCTCTCATTGTGTCCATGCCTCCTCTCCCTCTCCACTCTGTCCAACGTCCAAAGAGTTGAGCATCTATATTTTCTCACACCTAAGATTGTTAGGCTAGTTTCTCTTGTGCCCAAAAAGTCTCAAGTGTTGAGATTAGGAAGAAGATCAAGTATTGATCTAAGGTCTAGAAAGGCTATCAAGAAGGACAATCCAAGGTTGATCCCGATGGATACCTATAAAGATCGAATACGTGTGCGGCTAATCTACGAATCTTCTTCAGATCCATATTTTTTGGATTGCAGTGTTCGTCTATCCGTGCAAGGTGATGAGATCACCCCTCTCTATTTTGTATGCTGATATAAATGCTAAGTAAATCTGATTTAGATCTATGCATAATGTGTCGGGTCGAAAAATTTTTTGAAATTCCACTGTCTCTGATCCGATCCGATCTGGTGCACAATCTGATCCTTCAACTGGTATCAAAGTCAGGTTGTGGATCTTAGATCAAAATTAGATCAGATCTGATTCAAATGAGATCTGAAAAGTAATCAGATCTAAAAATATTTAGATTAGATTTGAATATTACATGTTTGGTTAGATCTAAAATTATTTTAGAATAAAATTCAACATGCGGTAAACTAAGTTTGATATATGTGATATATGCATAGATCTAGTTATTATCTGTGTAGCCTAGTACTCGAAATGGATGTATCACCAAGCCGTCTGATCATAAAAGAAAGTAGGATTTAAAGACCCTCTCGTTCTATTCGATGGGATGCTCTTATGGCATGTAGGGGTGCCATGTGAATACATTCATAAAGAAGAACTGTAAAAAGAAAAAACTTAATTTTGTGCTAAACCCTTGATTCAAAACCCTAGATTTGATTGATTGTGATGTATGATTAGTTATTTAGATCTGAAAAAGATTTTCACTTCTAAATTAGAACTATTTTATGATGCATACATGATCTTAAAAAATATCAAACCTATGAAAGAGTTTCTATCTGGCCTACAGGAGTCGACTGGGATCTTGTTCGAGTCGACTCCAGTCCTTGTTGAGTCAACTCAAATTTGATTTGAGCCGACTCAATCTCCTGGTGAGCCGGCTCAGTTTGCTATTGAGCTGACTTAATGCTGCAGCTAGATGGGTTTTGGATCTCTGCTCGTCATAGAGAGTTGACTCGATCTCGATCGAGTCGACTCACTGTGATGAGTCGACTCAAGTTAAGGGTGAGTCAACTCACTTAAGCAGATTTGTATGAGATACAAACTTAATTCTTTGGATTCAAAATATTATGACATATGAATTAGACCCATGAACTTAATTAAAATTAAAACAAATTAAAGATCTAATTAGAATTTAGATCTGACATAATTTCATAAATCATGGATCAAGGTTGTGGGTAGCTCAATTTGGTCTAGTGGGAGCAATTGATCAAACTGACTCAAGGGTTGACTAGATTTGGATCAAGAGTGCTCTTTGACCAATCCAGTAGTTGTAAGTTTAATCAAATCGATTAACAACCATATGTTATCGATCAACTTAAGACCTAATTCGGCTCAGTGGTTCAAGTCCGGATCAATAGGCAAACTTAATTGATTCTAATTAACCAATTTAGTGTCTATGATAATTACATAGATGGTAGTTCTTTAATTGATTCCATTATCTAATCTGACTAATTTGTTGGTGTCTAAGGAAAGCAACAAGGGGACCCCACACATCTTAATTTATCTGGCCATATTGGGAGGTTATGTTTCGTATTAGGCGAACTTGTTGAACTCGAGCTAGCCTATGCCACTAGGTTAGTCATAATCGTTATGACTAATTAAGGATGAGACTTGAACCAAATCTCTCTATAAAATATTAGATTGAGCGATCTTCTACCATTGTAGTTGTGCAGGCCCTTCTTGGGGGTTGATTATTCTTGATTGGATACAATGGTTCAGTTGCATCAGAAAGATGCAACCATGACTATTAGGCATTAGATGCTGTGGAGTGGAGAAGGGGTTAGGCTCAATATTTTAGATATGGTGAGAGTCTCAATGATAGCTTTAGTTCACGCAAATGGTGGGTCTGACTTAACTAAAGAGTGGGTCAATATTCTGAACACGATGAAGCTTATGAATTAGAGATCGATGTTGGCTATAACATATTTGAAGAAATATTGGACAAAAGTTATCCACTTATCAATTGACCCAACATCAATAACTGTTAGGTGAGGTAGTGAGTCAATTGGTGAGACTGCAGCACCCACTAAAAACTTTTAATCATGGAGGTCTTTGCTTTTCTTCCAAGGGAGTATGGAGAATCAAAAAAATAGTGGGAGCTCTAATTTATTTTAAAATAAATTTTTAAAATAAATTGATTAAGTCAATGATAAAATCTAACTAGAAACTTTGACTCTCTACAAGAACTATGTTTGCTTTCAATCCCCTTGCCTCATCCTAGAGACCAACTGATTGATCAAACCCAATTTTAAGGACTAGTTTTGGAACTTAAAGATTGTCTTGAGTTCCAAGAAGCTGACCTATGTTCCCGACCAGGACCTTCCTCCTTTACTAGCCCATCCGAGCGCTGATCAGAGAGCATCTCATGAAAATTGGTTGGATGATGATAATAAGGTGAAGTACTACATACTGGTTTCAATGTCTAACAAATTATAGAACCAGCATGAGGACATACAGACTGTCAGACAGATTCTGACTTACCTATAAGAGTTATATGGTGAGCAGAGTCATGCAGCTCGCTTCGAAGTGTCCCAGCGACTCTTCAAGGTGAAGATACGTGAAGAGTAGTCGGTCGACGAATATTATCTGGTAATGATCAAGAATCTGAAAGATTTCGAAAAGCTAGACATGTTGATGGATAAGGAACTGCAGATTGATCTCATTTTGCAGTCTCTGACTGATTCATATGGGTAGTTTATTATAAACTTCCATATGAATAAGATCCAGTGCACTATTTATGAGTTGGTCAATATGCTAGTAACAACTGAGAGAACCTTGAAGAGCTTAAGAAGCTCTGTACTTACTGTGGAGCGGACTTCTTTCAAGAAAAATCTACTGGAAAGAAAAAAATCTGCGAAGAAGCAAAAATTGAGAGCAAGAAGAAGAAGAAGGTAGCTCCAAAGAAAAAGGCTTGAGAGAAAGAAAGTATTTCCATTGTAACTCTGATGGCTATTGGAAGCAGAACTGCCCTGCTTACCTGGTGGACCTGAAGAATAAGAGGGAAGTCGGACCTTCTGAAGGTATGCTCGTCATACAAACAAACTCGACAGTTTCTTCTACATCCAATTAGGTGCTTGACTCTGGATCTAGTGCTTAGCTATGCACTTCTTTGTAGAATTTTGAGGATAGCAGAAGGTTGAGGGATGGTGAAGTGGTCTTATGCATCGGGAATAGAGCAAAAGTTATTGCTGTGGCTGTGGGAACATACCCTCTTCCACTATCATCAAAAAATATTTTGCTGTTAAGAAACTATTACTTTATACCTGCCGCGAGCAGAAATCTGATTTCTGTATCTTGTTTAACGTAGGAAGATTGTAATTAGTTCTTTAAGGACCACTGTATTGTTATTTGAAAAATAACAAAGTTGGAAGTGGTTTCCTTATCAACGGTCTTTTTCAGTTACATGTTGATATATCTGTTAATTATGTCTAATGAAATGTGAATGTCGTAGGTTCTAAGTATCCTAGAGATAATCTAAATAAAAAGTATTTATAGCACCTAAGACTAGGTCACATCGGAGAAGATGTGATTAATAGATTGGAGAAAATCAAATAATTGGGTCCATTAGCTTTTGAGTCATATTCAGTCTATGAGTCATGCCTTCAAGAAAAAGTGATCAAGCTTCCCTTTGTTGGGCACGGGGAAAGAAATACAGAGATACTTGCTTTAGTGTATTCTGATATTTGCAGCCCATTTGATGTGCCGGCCAAAGGAGGTTTTTCCTACTTTATTATCTTTATCGATGATTTTTTATGATATGGGTATGTGTACCTTATGCATCACAAGTCTGAGATCTTTGAATAGTTCAAAGAATTCAGACATGAAGTAGAGAAACAAATTGAAAAGCCCCTTAAGGCTCTTTGTTCAGATCGAGGAAGTGAATACCTTAGTGGAAAGTGTCTAGATTATTTCAAAGAGTATGATATAGTCTTACAGTGGACTCCACCTAAAATGTCTCAACTCAACAGAGTTTTAGAATGAAGAAATCAGACCTTATTAGATATGATCCGTTTCATGATGAGCTTCACAGATCTTCCTCTTTATCTTTGGGTATATAGTCTACTTACTGCCATTTATGTACTGAACAGGGTTCCTTCTAAAACCATTTCTACCACTTCATATGAGATATGGCATGCTAAGAAGCTGAGTCTGAGTCATCTCAAGATTTGGAATTGTCCGACCCATGTCAAATGACAACAGACGGACAAGTTAGAAATCAAATCAATTAGAGCTCGTTTTATCAAATATTCTAAGGAGTCTTTAGGGTATTATATATTTTTATCTTTCAAAAGACCACAATGTGATTGTGAGTCGACATGTTATTTTTTTTAAAATAGTTTATTCAAAATGGAGGCATAAGAAGATTCATTGTGGTCGAAGAAAAATTTTTGAAGAGCAACGAGCCTCGAAACCTATGGAACCTAGTTAGTCTAAGCCAATCCGTGCACCTATTCTACCTTGTCAGTCTAGTAAGGTTTTCCATTCTCCTGAGAGGTACTTAAGTATTATTTTAGAGAATGTAGAGAAAATATTCCTCATGAGAAATGGGGTTCATGGAGATGACCCCAAAATTTATAGCAAGGTGATATCAGATATCGACTCCGAAAAGTGGTTAGAGGCAATAGGTCAGAAATTGACTCGATGCACTGGAACTAAGTCTGGACTTTAGTGGATCCATCTGAAGGTATTGTATCTATTGGGTATAAATGGATCTACAAGAGAAAGATTGATGCAGATGAAAAAGTGGAGATCTTTAAAGCTAGGCTCATGGCAAAAGGGTATAGCCAGCATGAAGGTGTTGACTATCAGGAGACCTTCTCGTATGCGGCCATATTTAAATCCATCCACACATTGCTAGCTATTACAGTATATTTTGACTATGAAATATGATAAATGGATGTGAAAATAGCTTTTCTGAATGGATATCTTAAGAAAGATATTTATATGGAACAGTCATTTTTCACTTTCGGTGATGGTGATCACAAGGTTTGCAAACTACAAAGGTCTATTTATAAACTCAAGTAAGTGTCTCAGAGTTGGAATGCTCGTTTTAATGATGTAATCAAATTATTTGATTTTATTAAGAACGATGAGGAACCGTGTGTGTTCAAGAAGGTCAGTGGGAGCGCTGTCACTTTTCTCGTATTGTATGTGGATGACATCCTCTTAATTGAAAATGATGTTCCTATGTTGACCTCGATCAAAATTTGATTGTCTAAGAAATTTTCTATGAAAGACCTAGGAGAGACATCCTTCATGTTGGGGATAAAGGTTATAAAGATAGATCTAGGAGGACGCTGGGAATGTCACAGAAGATATACATTAAGGAGGTGCTGAAAAGGTTCAGCATGGAGAACTCCAAGAGAGATCTTGTGCCCTTCAGACATGGTATTTATCTCTCCAAGAAGATGTGCCCCAACACACTGGAGAAGATTGAATGCATGAGCAAGATCCCTTATACTTCGGCTGTAGGGAGCCACATTTATGCTATGCTTTATACACACCTGATGTCACCTGTGCTATGAGTGGCATGAGCAGATATCAGTCGAATTCGGATGAAGAATACTGGACTTCTATGAAATGTATCCTTAAGTACTTGAGAAGGATAAAAGATATATTTCTAATCTTTAAAAATGGAGAATTAAAAGTGTGGAGGTATACAGATTCAGACTTCATATCTGATACTAATGATCGAAAATCGACATCAGGGAGCATCTTCTTATACAATGGTGATGCTGTCAACTGAAAGCGTTTCAAGCAAACTGTGATTGCAGACTCCACCATGGAAGAAGAATACATCACCATATCGGAGGCTATGAAGGAAGCATTCTAGTTTAAAAAATTTATTTCAGAGTTAGGTGTGATGCCATCAGATGCCATCCCACTCTACTGTGAAAATAATGGTGCTATAGTCCTTGCTAAAAAGCCAAGATCTCACCAGAAGTTCAAGTACATCGAGCGGTGGTTTCATCTCATCCATGATTACCTCGAGAAATAATACGTCGATGTGAAGAGAGTCGACTCCATGGGCAATGCAACTGATCCACTGATGAAACAATTGAGCCAACAAAGACTGAAGCCCATCTTGAGAAGATAGGACTTAGATTTATAGCCAATTGACTTTAGGTCAAGTGGGAGTTTGTTATATGCATGCCCTAGAAGCCAGATTGACAGACACTTGTAAAATACTTTTAGGATATAATTTATAATTTAACTTTGATATTAATAAAATTAGATTATTTTCATTCATATTGTGTTTAATAGTGTCTGTGAATCGTCCATTGGATTAATGGGTATGATAATACGTATTCTCAAGAGTTAAAAATTTGAGGCATGTATTATTATAATTAACTCATAAATTACTTTCGATCATAATATCATCATGAAGATGGTGATCGATATGAAGATTGGTGTATGATCGCTTTCTTCGGATAGATGAGTCTTGAATTTATAGTCGGGAGATACTGGAGTGAAAGTATAAGTGCTTGTTAAGAATAAGAGTACAGAACATGACCAATCACCAATAATCACAAGGATTTCTACTTTCTTGTCAATGACTTGTTCATAGTTGCAGTTATGTGTCTAGTTCTCTGATCTGAGATGCATCGACAGTTCACCTTTAGGGTGTTGTAGTTTGACTACACCATAACTCGATCTCCTAGACATATGAAATCTTGAGGTATATATTGGCTGTAATATATTCATTGTAAGAATTAGGTTATACCAAGATGGGATCTATCGATTTTGGTAGAGGAGGAGTAGTTTTATGTAGATTATGAGATTGAGTCCTAAAGTCTATGACCATCGTAGTGTGAAAGGTAGAAAGAGTTTCTATTGAATTTCACATTGAACTCGAATCGAATGATTTTATCATATGATAGGTATGAGGTTTGACGAGTTAACCTTAATTTTGACCCGGTCGGAACTCCCGATAGAAGAACTGAATCACATGGTAACTGTTCCTTGAGGTTCTTTTTCAGTTCTGATGGGTTGTCACTACATATTGCTAGATATCACTGGTGAATTTTGAAAACTCACTAGGATCATGATGGATCGATGATTCTTGATGAGTGTGAGTTGGAATTATTTCAATCCATTAAAAAATATTTCAATAATACTATGATGGAGATCATGGTATATTTACTACCAGACAGAATTGAACCTATGGGATCACACAATAAGAGATTTGATCTTGGATTAATCCAATTAGACTTGTGAAGTCACAATTGGATTAAGATTTGGTGAAATCCTATTGGATTTAGATGTACCTATTAGATTTGTACCCTAAAAGCCAATTGTTGGTTGACACATTATATATTTTCAGGGCTTAAACTTGTATTTGTAACTTTTATTATCATTAAAGGGCTTTTCATTCCAATCATGTTTATGCATCCATGATTTATCTTAAAATTAATAAAATAATTTTGTATATTCTCAAAGTGTTAAAAATTTTAGACAAATATTAATTAGTGGTTAATTTATAAATACTCCTGATCAAAGAATCGTCATGAAGAATAGTGATCAATCCATTCAAGATCGATGTACAGTTCACTTTTCTTATGGGCAGATGAGTCTCGGATCTATGGTGTAGGGACACTGGAGTGAGAGTGCGGGTAGTTGTCAGAGAATAACTAGTATTGAGCGTGATCAACATAAGAAACCATAAGGATGTCTACTCACTGGTCAGTGGTCTTCTCGATGCTGCAGTGGTATGAGTGATCCTTTGACCTACAGTATCGTTAACTATTCACAATAAGGCTACTAAGTTTGACTACACATTCTCTTGGTCTCTAGCCATTCAGATCCTTGCTGTGTATATTGGTTTCAGTAGATTCAAATTCACTATTTGGAGTAGGATGCACTTAGATGGAATCTATCGACCTTGATAGAAATGAGAAGTCCTATGCGATTCATGAGACTGAGTTCAGAAAGTCTTTGGCCAAACAAATATTTTTGATGGTAATCACAGAGGGTAGATTTTACGGCTACAGTAGCAATTTTTGCTCTATTCTCAATGCATAGGATCATTTCTCCATCTCTCAGCCTCCTGTTATCCTTAAGATCTTGCAAAGAAGTGCACAAATGAGCACTAGATCCAAAATCAAGCATCCAATTGGATGCAAAGAAACTATAAGATTTGTTCTATGACGAACATACCTCCAGAAGGTCCATCCTTCTTGTTCTTCAGGGTTGTCAGGTAAGCTAGATAGTTTCGCTTCAAATGGCCATCTTTATCATAGTCGAAACACTTTTCCTTCTCGATAGCCTTTCTCTTTGGAACCTCTTTCTTCTCCTTCTTCTTGTTCTCCACTTTCTGCTTCTTCACGAACTTTTTCTTTTTTTCAGTACACTTTCTCTTGAAAGAAGTCCAATCCACAGTAAGTATAGAACCCCTTGACTCTTCAAGACACCCTCTGTAGTAACCAACATATTGACCAACTCGTAAATGGTGCACTGGATCTTATTCATATGAAAGTTTATAATAAACTGTCCATATGAATCAATCAAGGACTGCAAGATCAGATCAACCCGTAAGTCCTCATTCCTGGATAACCCAAGCTTCTCAAGCTCCTCGAGGTCCTTGATCATTGTCAAACAATAATCGTGGACCGACTGTCCATCATGCATCTTCATCTTGAAGAGACGCTTGGACACTTCGAAGTGAGTTGCACGGCTTTACTCACCATACAACTCTTGTAGGTGAGTCGGCATCTATCTAGCAATAGTCATATCCTCATATTGGTATTGTAATTCGTTAGACATTGACGGCAACACGTAGCACCTAACTTTGTTGCCATCATCCAACCACTTCTCATGAGATGCTCTTTGATCAGCGATTAGACGGGCTGGGAGAGGGGAATGGTTCTGGTCAAGGATATAGGCCAATTTTTTAGAGCTCAAAATAATTTTCAAATTTCGAAGCCAATCCTTAAAATTTGGTCTAGTCAACCTATTGGTTTCTAGTATTCTGGTTAGGGGATTTGAAGAGACATTGTTCCTACAGAAAGTCAAAATTTTTAGTTAGATTTTGTAATTGACTTAACTAATTATTTTAAAATTTATTTAAAATAAATAGGGCTCCCACTATATTTTTGGTTCTCCTCACTCTCTTGGAAGAGAAGCGAAAACTTTCATGATTAAGAGTCTTAAGTGGGTGCTGTGGTCTCACCAATTGACTCACCACCTCATCTAATAGTTATTGATATTGGATCAATTGATAAGTGGACAACTCTTATCCAGTATTTCTCTAAACACGTTGTAGTCAATTTCAATCTCTAATTCATAAGCCTCACCGTATCTGGAATATTGATCCACTACTTAGTTAAGTCAGATCCACTGTTTGTACGAAATAGATCTGTCATTGGAACCTCACCATATCTGAAATATTGAGCCCAATCCCATCTCCAATCTGCAGCATCTCATGCCTAATAGTAATGGTTGCATTTTTTCGGTGTAACTGAACTACTGTATTTAGTCGAGAATAATCAGCTTCGAAAAGGTACCATACAACTATAATGGTGGAAGACCACAAGACTTAATATTTTATTAGAGAGATTTGGGTTAGATCTCTTCCTTAATTAGTCATAACGGTTATGACTAATCTAGTAATATGGGCTAGCTCAAGTTCAATAACTTGACCTAATACAGAAACTAACCTCCTAAAATAGTCAGATAAGTTAAGATGTATGAGGGTCTCTGTTGGGAATAGTGTCCCAAAGTCAATCGTCAGCCTGTTGACGGTTGTGCTCTTTATTGTATTAGTATATGAATTATAAATAATAAAATTATTTTGATATTTTCATCACAAATTATTTCATCTTCTAATGAACTCCTGTGTTGTGGTGAAGTCCTTAGGACTATTTAGACTCGACAAAAGAGGATTCATCGTTTAGTCCTTAAACCTGTTCGCGATCAAATGATACATTGTTACCAAGGACAACAACGTTTATCAAGCATAGGTCGTTGTATGCTATATGGGTTGGTTGTCCTCTTAACCAAGGAGTGTGGAGACACTGGTATGACATACAGGTGAGATGTAAGGGTACATCTGCACTGAACGTGACCGACTTTGGAGCTATTTCTACTGTCAAGATTTGCTCCGATAGGATATGGGTATAAATG
>KE505084.1:548258-563644 GCA_000441515.1 Elaeis oleifera
AGGGTTAATATATATTAATTAATTAGATTAATTAATAATTTTTACTGTAAAATTATAATTTTGAAAAAGTTTTAAATTACCATTTTGCCTCTGCACTGAAATTCACTTCAGTCCCCCTGTTGCTTTCCTTAAACACCAACGTAGTTGGCCAGATCAAATAATAGAATCAATTAAGAACCACCATCTATATACTTACCTTAGACATCAAATTGATTGGTTAGAAATGATCAGGTTAATCTATTGACTCAGACTCGAACCACTGAACTGAATTAGGTCTTAAATTGATCGATAATATATGGCTATTAATCGATCTGACCAAACTTACAACTATTAGGTTGGTCTGAAGCACTGTTGACCCAAATCTAGTCAACTTTTGACTCGATTTGATCAATTGCTCCCACTAGACCTAATTGAGCTACTCACACCCTTGACCTATGATTTATGAAATTAATTTTGATCTTAAATTCATAATTTTAGATCTATTTAATTTCATCTCTTAATTCTCAATTAAGTTCATAGGTCCTAATTAGATGTCCAAATAATTTAGACTAAAATTGTATCATATACAAATTTTGTACTCAGGACTAGGTCGACTCACCTTGGAATTGAGTCGACTCAGTGAACTCAGTCAGCTCAGTTCAAGGACTAAGTCGACTAATCTGTAATAAATAGAAACCGTATTGGCCTTGGCCTGAAACTTAGTCAGCTCAGTTGAAAACTAAGCTGACCCATTAGGGCATTGTGTCGACTCAAACAAGGACTGAATCGATCCAGCAGGCATGCCAGCAGTAGATTTTAGGATTTCGGCATTTTCTTGCAATCCATGTATAACAAAAGTTCTAATTTAGTAATTAAAATAATTTTAGAAACTAAATAACTTAATCATGCATCAAAACCTAGGGTTTTGGGATCTACAGTTTTGCAAGAAATTTCTTTTTCTTTTTGCGGTTCTTCTTCATGGATGTATTCACATGGCACCCCTACACACCATAAGAGCACCCCATCGAATGGGAAGAGAGGATCTTTAAACTCTACTTGCTCTTATGATCGGATGGCTTGGTAGTACATCCATTTTGAGTACTAGGCTACTCAGATAATAAATAGATCGACGCATATATCATATATATCAAAAGATCTAGTTTACAACATGCTGAATTTAAATCTAAAACAATTTCAAATTTAACTAAACATGCATTATTCAGATCTAATCTAAATATTTTCAGATTTGATGATTCTTTAAATCACATCTGAATCAGATCTAATCTAATTTAGATCTAAAATTCAAATAATCTGGCTCGAAAACTAGTTAAAGGATTGGATAGTGCACCAAATCGGTTCGGATAAGATGCAGCGAAATTCAAAATTTTTTAATCCAATCAGGCATGCGAGACTTAGATCCAAATTAGAAAATAGTATTTTAAATAATAAAAATCAATATGCATAAGAGATAAGAGGTGATCTCATCACTGTGCGTGGGTAGACGATCTCTGCGATTGATGATCTGTGATATATCTTAAATTTACCGCAAGCGCACAGTGTGCAATGTCGCACGTCCGATGAATACGAGTCAATTCCATGAGAAATTAGATTTTAAATTATATTTAAATGCTTGCTTAGGCGACCTTTAGAGAAAAGAAAGAGATTGTTTGTTGAATTACGAACTACCAAAGCAGTAAACTAATCAATTATAAAGGTAAATTATCTAAAAATTTAAGACTCTTGAATCCACTAGACCAATGAATTAAAGAACCTTCCTATGATTTCTCTTACAATGTCCCTTGATCAAGGTGTAAAACATGAACAAGTATGGACCATGAAGAGATTTAACTCAACTATAATCCATCAAGCATTTGTTTTTATCCTAATTAAGAGACTCTTTCTTTCTTCTCTTCTCTTATGTTGTCCAAGCATAGACTATGAAGAAATTCTGACCCAACTATAACCATTTTCATAAGAAAAGAGAAGAAATGGTTTAGAAAATTTTGAGCCTTCTACCAATCATTCACTCTTGCACCGAATCAAGTATGGACTATGAAAGAATTCTGACCCAACGATAGCCTATCAAATCTCTTAACGAGAGAGATGAAAGGAGAAAGACTCTAAAAATTAAAAGCTCGAAAAGAGAGATTCAATAGAGTAGGCTTCTATTCATGATCTAGCTTCATCGCAAACTCCAGAGGGATTGCTTAGTCAGACATAGTTGATTTGAAGAAGAAAAAATAATAAATAAAGACTAATTCTATTTGCTGGAATTGAATTTGCAAAAATTAAAATTACAGAATTAAAAGATGCAGAAATTTAAACTATCCTATTGCAGAAATTAAAATTATAAAAATTAAATAGAAAGAGAACAACTAATTTATTGCTGAATAAAATTTGATACAAAATTTTCAACTCCTAAGTCATTAACAAGGCTCGAAGTTTGAACAGAAAATAAATAAAATTTCTTATAGAATCTGACTCTCCTTCTTGTGTGTTGGAAGGATAGAAGAAAGTGAGAACAAGGTGGCTAAAAAGTTTAAGATGGGTATGTCTGTCTGTCACACAGACTCTCAACAATAATTATGGTGTGGAGAGCGATCTCCCAATGAAAAGGTATGGAGCTTTATTTATAGGTGTAGATAGGGAGGAAGTTTTATTTTTTAGATGTGGGACTAAAAGAAACTGCGTCCTAAAAGAATGGATGGTTAAGATTGTAGTGATAAGGAGGCTAAGGAGGCTTGGATGTATGGGATGAAAGGAGAGGATGGTGTGATTAATTTTTAAAATTTCTTTCCTACGTTGATCTGCTTGCACCTTCTTCCGTGCACCACTGCCTAGACCCTGCACCCAGCTCCATTGTGCTTGCGTCCACCTCTTACGTATGCATCCAAAAAGTCTTGTGTCAGCATCCATTTATTCAGATCGCTCCCAGCCGCTTAGCCTATGCTTGAACTCAAACGTCCCATACTTAAATTTGATCTCCTCCCCACTTGAAAATGCATTAAAGATCGTGCCAAAGCCACTTCATGCAAATGTCCAACTTCACTTCATACCACCACGTAGCACATTCCATGAGCTGGACCCCACGGAATTAATTTCAGCCCAAACCGCTCCCAGTGCCTTATTTCACATGGTCCATCAAGGTTCTTATGGACCAATTGGTTACAAATTGATTCGATAAATCTTCGGTCTTGATTTTAAATTCATTTTAACTTCATTTTTAGTTCCGTTTGATCTCTCTAAGCCTGCAGATTGGGCTCTTCATATTGATACAGCTCTTTTCTGTAAAATATACAAAGAAGTATCAATTTTAAAAGAATAAATATAATTTGATCATAAATTAATACTTTATGGATAAATTTATACACTTATCAATCTTCAAGGTTCGCTGTAGAGCCGCGCACGTGTTCGGATTCTACAGGTATCCACTCAGACTTGATCTAGGATGCTTTCTCCTCGATCAATCTACTTACTCCCAGGTAGAATTACAGGCTCCTTGATTAGATTCAAATCTGATCACCGACAGGACTCCGATCAGCCCCTGATGGTAGCCTTTTAGACTCTTCACATAGAACTGATGGCGTTCGACACCTTGAACCCATCAGATGGCTTGTCCAACACCCTTGAACGTGAAAGAGGGATAGATATCAGAGATAGAAGAGGGAGGAGGCATGGAAAGAAGGAAGAGAGGCGTAAGAAATGATCTATTAGCTATAACTCCTTTGGTCGATCAAAAAGAACCCCTTTTTATAGTAATCTGATCAGATCAGACATCTTAAAATAGAAGAACTCTCCTAGGTTTGCCCCAATCTGATTTCACCCTTGTTTTGTCACACAAACCAATGAGAAATTTAGATTGGCATGGAGATAGGATAAGATTGTTGTCGCCTCATTCCAATCCACCTCCGATTCAAATTCAAATAGTTTTAAATTCGAAGTTGAATTCAAATCTAAATTTGAATTTAAAGGAGATCAAATCTCTTATCCTTATCCACTAGTGGATGAGACTTATCCCTTTCTTTCTCCCTTATCTTATTTGGGTGACACACACATGGATCCAATCTATGTGGATGCACCCCATCACTTGGCCAAACAGCATTGGGTGGCGCCAACATTTGGTGCCCTCACAAACCTAACCTAATTCGATCAAATTCAAACTTGGGTGAACCAACATTTGGAATCCAATTGAAGCTTGTACCAAATTGATTAAATCCTATCTAATAGGATCCAAAATTAAGGAGGAGAAAATGGGTTTAACCATGTGCTAGCATGGTTTCCTTAAACCCAAACTAGGACTTAATAGCTCCTCACGCAATTAGACTACACTTAGTCTAATTATGCAATCCAAGATCAAAACCCTTGTTTGTGTGACCCCATAGGTCCAATTTTGTATGGTAGTGAGATATGTTGTGTCTCTATCATCAATATCATCGAAACTCTTTTCGATAGATCAGAACTCTTTTCAATTCAGCCAATTAGAATTATTGGTTATCAAACTAATTCTAATTAGTCCCACATCCACTAGTGAGTCTCGAAGGAAGCAAATTCTCGACCCCTTTTTTTGAGTATCTTCCTCAGGCGCCCTACGTCATCACGAACTCGGCATCAGTCTCTTTCAGCCCTAGACTTTTGCCTCTCAAGATCTTCAGAAGGGCCTCCTCAAAAGAGTTGACTTCTTTGGTCTGCTCGACGTTAGTCTTCTCGACCTGCTCTAAAAGATATTTCAGCCAACTTATTTCTTCCCTCGCTACTATAAGCTCCAATGCTAAAGCCTCAAAAGTAGAGCCAACGAAGCTAGTCAGATAATGCCCAATCTGCATAAAGTTTACACAGCTAGTAAACATTGCAAGCTACAGGAGATCAAAAGAAAAAATCCAAAGACTCTTTACCTGGGCAAGAGAGTTAAGGGCACCCATCATCCATTGTTGGGTGCTCTATTCATTTAGGAACTGTTTCTCATTAGGAGAAAGAAAATTTCTCAAAAACTCTACTGCGGTTTCAAGATTCTTTACCGCGGACAAGGCGAAAGATGCTGGTTGTGACAGACCTACTTGGAAAACAGTCGGGGGAAGACACGGGATGGGCACTACCTATTTCGGAGGATCCTTAGCTTCTGTCGTCATCATCGAAACTTCTTTCGGACGATCGACTATCTCCACCGCCTGCGTGCCCTCCGTTGGAGTCTCCTTTGTTAAGACCTCTATTGGAGCTCCCACCGTGGCCTCCAATGGTGGAGCTATAGATCTAACGATTGAAGGAAGATTTTCATCCTCCACGGCTGCGAAGTCGATTCGGTGGCCGAACTTTGATGTTGCCACCCACTGGAGCCGAAGGACTAGTGGATGGAGCCTTGGCCTGTCTTTTTCGGGCTGACACTAGTTTAAGCTTCCTCAAGAGCTCTAGATTCATCTTACCCCCAAAGGTCATGACGAAAGTCTGGAGTGGAAAGACTTTGCGATTGTTGTTTCTGTACACCCAAAAATCAGATTTAAAAGAGGGCAAAGACGAAGACAAAAAGTCACCACCAGAGAAATTAAAAACCTGAAAAAACTGCTAGCTGTGTGGTCCCATTAATCACGATCATTCACAATAATCGCGCCAAGCTGATGTCATTAACCTTAAATGCTGGGACGCACGAAGGCATGGGAGCGCACATCTCTAGATTCGAGATACAACTTTTGAAGTACTTCTTTCGTCTGATTCTCAGACTCAAGAGTAGGGGGTAATGTTACGGTGGTGTCGTGGATATTTCGGATCTGTTGTGCTACCATTGATACTTCAGACCATTAAGCTATCATCGTAGTTGTTGAGCCAAACACCAAACTGAGGTATGTGGAGTAGACCCATTTTTATCCAGTCAATTATACAGCTTATCTGGCATGTGAGCTCCCTTCGTGGCCTCGGCCAATCGATTCCCTAACACATGCCGCAGCTATCCATTATGTGGATAAGCTCGGATGTAATCAACTTTTCATGATCTCACGGGAGCAGATAAATTCACAGAAACAGATAAGGGCTAGAATATCTCGCCCATAACAACACGTAATAACATGTCCAACAATCCGATAACTTCGGAACTGTAAGTTCTCGTGGTTATCCAACCATATCCTCTATAAATAACTAAAATCCTGGAGATCTAGATAAGCAATCCTTCTCAAAGAATACGTTGCTGCTCCTTTCATTCTCTGAAATCTGACTTGAGCGTCAGAGAATCTTCACCGGAGTGAAAACTTCTGATTTAGATTTGTTTTCAGGTCATTCTAGTACCACCACGCAAGGCTTAATCGCCCATCTTTTGACTTCAACAAAAATGAGCAGCAATAGGAGTATTGAAAAAAATTTTATGAGCTAAAGAATTTAAAATAATTGAGTTCATTAACAAGGTAGAATTTTAAAAAATAGAAAATTTGATTGGACTTTTGAAAGCATAAAATTTAAAAATCAAATTTTATTTTTAAAAGTTTTCTTTAAAAATTTAAATACTTGTTAGCAGGTAATTCTTTTCCCCTCTTACGTTTTTTTTTTTAATTTTTTAATTTTTTTTAGTTCATTGTTCCCCCTCTCTTTGAAAGTCACAAAAGCACAATTTAGTCTCCAGTTTTCCCGGCTTGCAATTTTCTCCATTTCGGTCCAATGCCGTCTCCCGCCCTCATGGCCGCGCCTTCGCCACCCTCCTCTCCAACCATCCCAAGAAGAAGCCCTCCCCTCGCTCAAACCCTTTCAAAACCCTCAATCCCCGCTCCAAAATCTCACCTAAACCCGATCCCAAACCCCGGAACCTGTCTACATGCGCTCCACCATCCACAAGATCTCCTCCATCCTCCGCTACTCCCCGTGGGAGGACGCCCAGACGGAGCTCCGTCGCCTTCCCGTCCGCTGGGACTCCTTCACCGTCAACCGCGTCCTCAAGACCCACCCTCCAATGGAAAAGGCCTGGCTCTTCTTCAACTGGGCCGCCCACCTCCCGGGCTTCAAGCACGACCAGTTCACATACACCACCATGCTCGACATCTTCGGGGAGGCCGGGCGGATGTCGTCGATGTGGCATGTGTTCGATGAAATGCGGGAGAAGGGAATTGCGATCGATGCAGCTACTTACACGTCCTTGATGCATTGGTTGTCGAAAGATGGCGACTTGGAGGGTGCCGTTCGGGCGTGGGACGAGATGATGCGGCAGGGGTGCCGCCCGACCATCGTCTCCTACACGGCGCTTATGAAGATCCTGTTCGATCATGACAGTCCTAAGGAGGCTGCTGCGGTCTACAGGGAGATACTCGAGGTTGGGCTGACGCCGAATTGCCACACTTACACGGTTCTGATGGAGTATCTCGCTGGAGCTGGTGAGTCGTTCAGTTTACTTATTGAAAGTTGGTGATTGTAGTTTTCATGGATTTTTTTTTCGAGTTATATGTTGTGTTCCACTTTTGCTGAATACCTTCTTTTTATTTTCAAGATCACCAAATATAATAGTCAAATGATCCTATTGGAAGAATTGATTCTGGTTTGAGAATTCATTTCATACTTTTGAGCTTCGTATTTATGCCTAATTGTCAGTTAAGATAAACCTCCACATCTTTATCTGGGCTTTAGATGAGAATTGGCCTTGTATTAAGTGTGTGGGATGACTCTATCAGGGAGGTGTAAGAATTGCTCCAGTTTGACTCGGGCAATGATGGAATGGTGGTGGCCGTCTCCACTGAACCACAAAATATTAACGTTGAGGACAGGCTTATTTTCCTTTCTTTTCTTTTCTTTTCTTTTTCTTTTTCTTTTTCCTTTCCTTTTTTTTTTGTAGGGGTGGGTTGAAATAGTATCTTCTTATTTTATTAGAAGATATTAGGACAGCATTAGATGTGTAATATTTTTAGATTTAAGTTTAGTGGTGTGTCAAGTAGGTAATTTAACTCGGTGGGATTGGGTACGAGGTGTGTATGTTTGTAGGTAGTTACTTGAGGTGTGTTATTTTGTAAGTGTGACTTCAATAGGGTAGTTACTGCTGGAAACTATGTATGTTAACGGTACTGGATATGCTATGGATGGCAGAGATAAAAAAATTCCAGACTTTATGATCTTCTTTTAGAAGATATCTAGGAGGTTGCTTCCTCTTCTGGGAGATTGGACGTTGTTTATGTTTGAAGTCAACCAGATTCCTTCCTTTTAGATTGCATGGGAAAGGCATGTGATGAAATGTTATCCTGGACAAGTGCAATGAAAATGTTAGGAAGCATAGGTTGTGAAAGGTGCTAGGGTCAATGTTAAAGGGGCTAGAAAGTGAAGGGAAGACCTAAGCTTATATGGATGGAAGCTATGAAAAAGTGCTTAGAAAAATATAACATCGAAGGTTGCATATTGAGGAATAATAACCCCACATCAAATAAGTTGACTCTTATGGTGCTTATTGGACCCATCCATCTAAACATCCAGGTTTTTAGATTGGATCTTAACATTATATTCGAGCCCACTGATCTTTCTTGCCTATCGAAACTTCCATGCTCCCACTACTAATCGACGTGTCGCTTGATGTGCCCAGGCCTGAATAACTGTCTTGTGTTGGTAAGGATAAAGGTTGGAGTGTAAGAAATAAAGAAAAAAGAACCTTTGAAACCTGATTGATAAGAAAATCGCCACAATCAGATCACAAAAGGGTAGAACGCCACACTCAAGAAAAGAAGAACATCAGTGATAAGTTTTAGGATTTGTAACTCGTCACAAACACACAAGGGTTAGATAAGAGAATTCAGCAACACTCATTTTCATTTATTGAAGTCTGAATAAAATACATAGATCGCTTCCTTTTATATAGATATGAGAGAGAATATAAGGCAAATTCAGTAAATGGAAGAGAATAACAGAATTTTGCTATTATGGAAATGATGGTGGCTGCATCTTGCTACTATAAAAATGATGGTGGCTGCATTTTACTACAAAAAAATGATGGTGACTGCATCTTGCTATTAAAAAAATCATGATGGCTGCATCTTGCTATTAAGGCTGCATCTTGCTACTATGAAAATAATGGTAGCTGCATCTTACTACAAAGAAATGATGGTGGTTGCTAAATGATGAATTAGGAAAAAACAAACAACCTTCTAGACTCGACCCTTTCTCAAGCAATATCTTCCTTCAATTCCTATCAAGTCTGATTCGCACCAACATCATGCTTCTATGCAAGGAGCAAAGTCATCAATTTGGCTCTTGCTCATGTAATTGGATCTGCGTATGGCATCTGATCATCTCTTTCTTCATGATGGTGCATACTTTTTTTCCTTATTGAGTAGGATTTGCCCTCAAATCCAAGTCCTCCCCATCATTCAAATTATCCTTCAAGTAAGGAGAAAGATCTCGAACATTGAATGTAGCGGACACATTGTAGTCACCAGACAATTCAATCTTGTAAGCATTGTCATTCACCTTCTCAACAACTCGGAATGGACCATCAGCACGCGGCATGAGCTTAGATTTCTTTTGGCTTGAAAATCGTTCCTTACGAAGATGTATCCAAACAAGATCACCTGGAGCAAAGCGAACTTGTTTTCTTCTTTGTTGGCTGCCTTCTTATAAGCCGCATTCTTCCTTTCAATCTGCTCCTTGATGCTCTTATGCATGGACTTAACTAACTTAGTTTTCTTCTTTCCATCCATACAAACCCTTTCGCTGATTGGAAATGGTGCCAAATCAAGTGGGGTGATAGGATTGAATCCATAAACCACCTTAAAAGGAGAATGCTTAGTAGCGCTATGAACACTACGATTGTAAGCAAACTCAACATAAGCCAAACACTCATCCCAATTCTTCAGATTCTTATTAACAACAGTGCGAAGCAAAGAAGAGAGGGTATGATTTATCACTTCGATCTGACCATCGGTTTGTGGGTGGCAAGTCGTGCTGAAGAGCAATCTAGTACCAAGTTTCTTTCACAAGGTCTTCCAAAAGTAACTCAAGAACTTGGCATTTCGATCAGACACAATGCTCTTTGGTACACCATGCAGACGCACTCTCTTTGAAAAATAAATCTGCAACATGTGAAGCATCATCGATTCTGTAGCATGGCACGAAATGAGACATCTTTGAGAATCGGTCCACAACCATCATAACCGAATCTTTCTCCCTTTGTGTTCTTGGCAGCCGAAGCACAAAGTTCATACTCAAATCTACCCATGGTTGATCTGGTACAGATAGCGGCATATACAACCCTTGTGAAGTCTCTTTGCTCTTCGCCTTCTTGCAGGTGACGCACCTCTTAATGACATGATGCACATCACGAATTATGGCTGGCCAATAGAAGTGCTCTTTCATCATCTTCAATATTTTCTTCTCTCCAAAATGGCCCGCCAATCCGCCACCATGAGCTTCTCTCACCAAAAGCTCTCGAATGAAACTGTTAGGAATGCATAGCTGGCCTGACTTAAACAATTATCCGTCATGCCTGTAGTAGCCGTTTACAGCTCCTTTTTCGCACTCCTTATAAATGCTTGCAAAATTTGGGTCGTCCTTGTATTGATCTATAATTAGCTCAAATCCCATTAGTTTAGCATTAAGCAATGAAATCAAAGCATACCTCCTAGAAAATGCATCAGCCACGATATTGACATTGTCTTTTTTGTATTTGATCACATAAGAAAAGATTTTCAAGAACTCTACCCACTTGGCATGTCTACGATTTAGCTTGCTTTGTCCTTTTAAGTGCTTCAAGGACTCATGATCAGTATGGATGGCGAACTCCCTTGGCAATAAATAATGTTGTCAAGTCTCTAAAGTCCGAATCAGAACGTAGAACTTCTTGTCATAAATAGAATAGCTCAAGATCGCACCATTCAGCTTCTCACTGAAATATGCTATAGGACGTCCTTCTTGCATCAAAACAGCCCCAATGCCCACACCGAAGGCATCACATTCTACCTCAAAAGTTTTGAAAAAGTCGGGTAGAGCTAGAATGGGTATTGAACTCAACTTCTCTTTGATCAACTCGAAGCTCCTTTGGGTTGCTTCCGTCTACTTGAATTCTTCTCCCTTCTTGATGCATTCAGTGATAGGAGCAAGAATAGTGCTGAAGTTTCTCACAAACCTTCGATAAAGGATGCTAGGCCATGAAAACTCCTCACTTCAGATATATGGGTAGGAACAGGCCACTCCTTGATCGCTTTCATCTTTTCCTCATCAACTTTCACTCCATGTTGTGACACAACGTAGTCAAGAAAGATTATGCGATCCTGACAAAAATGATACTTTTGAGGTTGCCATATAGCTTCTCTTATCGCAGAACCTCAAAAATCCTTCTGAGGTACTCCATATGCTCCTGATTCCTGCTAAAAACCAGAATATCATCAAATATACAACCACAAAATCATCAATGAACTTACGCAGCATATAATTCATCAATCTCATGAATGTGCTAGGCACGTTGGACAACCCAAATAGCATGACCATCCACTCGTACAATCCGAACTTGATCTTGAATGCGGTCTTTCATTCATCACCTTCCTTCATGTGAATATGATGGTATTCACTCCTAAGGTCTATTTTTGAGATGATCTTAGCTCCATGCAACTCATCAAGCATATCGTCCAATCATGGGATTGGATAGCGATATTTTACTGTGATCTTGTTTATTGTCCTATTATCCACGCACATCTGTATAGATCCATCCTTTTTCGGTACCAACAGAGTTGGTACTGAATACGGGCTTATAGACTCCCTCACATAACCCTTCTCCAAAAGATCAGCAACTTGCCGTTGCAACTCTTTGGCCTTCTCGGGATTGCATCTATAGGCTGGTCTATTTGGTAAGGCAGACCTTAGAATGAGATCAATCTGATGCTCGATTTCTCTGATTGGTGGCAATCCTTTTGGTAACTCTTTAGAGAACACATCCATAATTTTTTCTAAGATCTCCTTCATTTGCAGCGGAAGGGAGACTTCTTCACCTGGAACCTGCTTGGCTACAAGAACAAAAATAATTTCATAGTTAGTCAAAACTCGCTCCACTTCCTCCTTGTTGGCAAACAGATTCTCTTTCTTGCCCTTCTCGATCACAAGCTGATCCTTCTGGACCTGTTGTGGACTAAGTGGTGCCAATACTATGTTCTTTCCGTCCTTGGCAAACGAATAGGTGTTTTTGAAGCCGTCATGAATAGCCTTTTGATCGTACTGCCAAGGCCTTCCCAAAAGAAGATGGCTGGCTTTCATAGGAACCACATCACAAACAATCTCATTCTTGTAGGACTTGCCAATAGAGAGAGGTACTACAACCTGCTTTGTAACCTTTACATCACCATCGTCAGTAAGCCATTGTAATCTATAGGGATGGGGATGCTTAATGGTCACTAGGTTAAGTTTTTCATCAAAGTAGTGGAAGCTACATTGGTACAGCTACCTCCATCAATGATAACACCACATACCTTATCATGGATGGTGCACCTAGTATGGAAGATGTTTTTACGCTGCTCATCATCCACTTTGGCCTGTAAGTTCAGGTTGCGGTGAATAACCAGCAGCTCTCCTTCATGTGCAAACTCCACGTAATCTTCTTCCACCTCTTCTAAAATAGCCTCATCTTTACTTTCAATTTCTTCTTGTGACTCCCGAATGAACATCACCCTCTTGTTTGGATATTCAGAGGTTATATGACCGTAACCAAGACACTTGAAACACTTGATATCTCGGCTTCGTCTGGGAGGTTGCGAATTCCACACCTTCTCTTTTCTTTGGCCGCATCTGTGGTTTGCTTGTTGGAATCATCCTTTTCTACTTGTTTTGGAATCGCCTTAAGGACGGACCATAGTGACAAGGAAGATGAGTTGGTGGTCTTACTCGGTTTATTTGCACCACGCTTGCGCTGTCTCTCCACCTTAACAGCAAGTTTGATCATATCGTCAAAGAATACATAAGATTGCAACTCCACCGTATCAGCAATCTCTTTATTTAAGCCTCCTAAGAACCTTGCAATGGTCTATTCTTGAGGTTCTCGCAAATCGTACCTCATCATCAGCATCTCAAATTCTTTGACATAATCTTCAATGCATATACCCCCTTGCCTCAAGCTTTGTAACTTAATGTATAACTCCTGTTTATAATATTGAGGGATAAATCGCTTCTCTATGATCCACTTCATAAGCCTTCAGCTCCGGATCTCCCCTTCTCCATCCCTCCTACGCTGAGCTTTCACATTCTCCCACCAAAGATTAGCGTAATCAGTGAATTCAATAGCAGCAAGTTTATATTTTTTTACCTCAGAATAGTCTTGACATTCAAAGACCTCCACACGTTGCACCCATTCTAGATACTCTTCGGATGAGCTGATTCCTTTAAAGGTGGGATCTTCATCTTAATATTATCTCCCGAATCCCTTTGCTACCATCTTTGCCATGGGTGTTCCTCCACACCATCATCATCTCCAGGTTCGTCATACTCTTCTTCATCATCACGATCAGCTCGTCGTAGTGCTGGATGGCCACGCCGCTGTGGTGGTGGGGAAGCGTTGCCAACTGCTCAAACGCCTGCGTTAGACGATTGAGTTACTCCATCATCTCTTCTTGACGCCGCTGGAGCCCTATGATCTGAGCTTGTTCCAGACTCATGCCTCTAGGAATAACAAGGACCTCGTCTCCTCCAGACATGATTTGGATGCCAAACACTCCCTCGGGCTCTGATACCAAATGATGTGCCCAGACCTGAATAACTGTCTTGTGTCGGTAAGGATAAAGGTTGGAGTGCAAGAAATTAAAATAAAAAATTAAACTTGATTGATAAGAAAATCACCACAATCAGATCATAAAGGGATAGAACGCCACACTCAAAAAAAAGAGAACGTGAGTGATAAGTTCTAGGGTTTGTAACTCGCCACTAACACACAAGGGTTAGATGAGAGAATTCAGCAACATTCATTTACATTCATTGAAGTCTGAATAAAATACATAGATCGCCTCCTTTTATGTAGATATGAGAGGGAACATAAGGCAAATTCAGTAAATGAAAGGGAATAACAGAATTTTGCTATTATGGAAATGATGGTGGTTGCGTCTTGCTACTATGAAAATGATGGTGGCTGTATCTTGCTATTAAGAAAATCATGGTGGCTGCATCTTGCTATTATGACTGCATCTTGCTACTATGGAAATGATGATGGCTGCATCTTACTACAAAAAAATGATGGTGGCTGCTAAATGATGAATTAAGAAAAACAAAACAACATTCTAGACTCGGCCCTTTCTCAAGCAATATCTAACTTCAATTCCTGTTAAGTCTGATTCGCGCCAACATCATGCTTCTACGCAAGTGAGCAAAGTCATCAATTTGGCTCATGCTCGTGTAATTGGATCCGCGTATGACATCTGATCATCTCTTCTTCATGATGGTGCACACCATCGCTCCTCATTCCAAAGTCTGGGTGCCGTCCATCGGGCTCTACATGTGAGAGGGTTGTTGAGGAATGATAGTCCCACATTGGATAGGTTAAGGACTCTTGTGGTGCTTATATACTTTTGGGTCCATCTTTCAAAATGCTCATATTTTTAGATAGGATCTTAACAAGAAAGATTAGTGAATTAGTTGACCGGAAATAGTTAGGACAAGGCTCGATGGTTATGGTTATGGCAAGATGTTCGTTTGAGGGATGATACAGAAAATAATTTTGTGGGATAAAAATTGGTGTCTTTTGAGTGCAAATGAAGCTATTTTGTTTTACCTTATGGTCCAAAGAATCTTTGGTGTCCTTTTTCCTTTGTGTTAGCATGTGATGCTAACAAACAATTCTCCACCATTACCTAAAAATTGAAGGGGAATGAGAGTTGTGCCTTAGAATAAAGGAGAGGAACTCAAGGACCCATTCAATCAAAGGTCTAATCATGAACATCGGCTCTTTTATATTAGACAACTATGGCTTATTGAGATCTTTATTCTAGAAATATCATAATTATATGCTGTAGTTGGATGGAGAAAAGCATCAACTTTGAATAGGATGTTGTATTAGGGTGTAGGATGAAAGAGATGATTATCTCTTTTGTTTATAAAGTAGGGACATAAAATGATTTTTTAGATTTCTGCTTTTAATGATGATTGAGTGAACTCCTTGTGTTCTTTGCTCATAAATGTTCTGAATCTTCCAATCTTTATATATTCTCCTTTCCCTCCAAATAAGACTAAGAGGAAGAGGAAAAAAAACTGAAAGGAAAACATTTATATGATAACTCCAAACTTAATTTTTCACCTTGACTACATCCATTATATGAATGTGCCAAAGCATGTGATAAAATGAATTTCAATGTGATGCTAGAACTTGCCGGATGCTATGACTTGTTGAATGGTATGAACCAAGGTATGCTGAACCGGTACCGCCGGCCATTTCGGCCGGCCGGCGGTACGGTTCGGTACAGTTTCATACCGTACCGAACCGACGACCCGAATCG
>KE505084.1:563664-574442 GCA_000441515.1 Elaeis oleifera
ACGCACGCAAGCGCCGCGGGCGTGAAACAGGGGCATCGCCCTTGTTTCGCGATTTTTTTAAAAAACGTAGTTTTAAGTGAAGCCGGCAAACGGTTTGCCGGCTTCACGATTTTATTTTTTAAAAAAAATTTTTAAGTCGGCAATCCAGTTGCCGAATTCATGATTTTGTTTTTTTTTAAAATCTTAAGTCGGCAAACCAGTTGCCGACTTCATAAGTTTAAACAAAAAAAAGGTAAAAATCGAAACAGACGTCGTCTGTTCGAAAAGAAGAAGGGGCGGAGCCGCGGAGGGACTCTGCCCGCTCGACCGCCCTCAGGCCATCGGCAGCGGCTCGCCGGCCACCGGGAGCCTCGCAACGGAGGCACCGTCCGTCCGGTAGGTTCTCTGTCCCCCCTCTGAGCTCTCTCTCTCTCTTTCTTGCTCTCTTGAAAGCCCTATCGGGCGATACGGGGCTCGAAAGCCCTCCGACGGCCGCAGCCGGCCACCGCCGGCCTCTGACGGCTCCCACCTCCCTCCCTCCCCTCCTCCTCTCTCTCTCTTTCTTACTTTCTGTTCTTTTTCTTCGGTACCGCCGGTGTACCGATTTTACCGGCCGAATCGTGCCGGTTCTCCGTCGGTCCGGTACGAGAGGGGGTGTACCGGCCGGTTCGGCACGGTATGGCAAACCTTGGTATGAACCTAAATAAGACAAAGTTTAGGACTCATTAAGACCTTTCTTACTGTAAAGAAGGTGGTTCTTTTGTTTTTGTGATTTTAGAGAAGCCTGTGTCATTTCTTATTAAAAAGTAAGGTCTTTCATTTGCAAGCATCTTGGGGTTGTTGCATATTCCATTTATCTTCTAATCGTTTTTAATTTCGTTCTTGCTCCAGTAGATTTTACATTGATTCTTGTTTCAAATTCATTTGATCACAACCCAAGGGATCCATGAACTGGATCCTGTTGGAATGAGTGGGAACTGTTGTTCTATAATCGGTTTTATGTTTCAAGTCATGAGAATGGTTTGAACCTCGTGGGACATGGGATGCTCAAGACAACATTATCCTCATTACATGAAATTCTTATTTTCCCAACTGAGTGTGGGATAAGGAATCTATCTGACTGTGTATTAGTTTATATCAGGTACCTATATTAAATATATCATGTTATTTCCATGGTTATAATCTTCTTGGAAGACACTTCTGTTGGACTCAGTTTGCTCCGTGTCTGGAAGTTTTGGTTGATTCAGTTTATTTTGTTGTGGTCTTCCATGGGTGGTTCTGGAAATGTTTCTAGTCTGCTTAAAGGATCTCTATTTTATAAGCATGGTATTTACAGTTGTTTATATCAATCAACTTCAGGTAAATTTAAAGCTGCTCTTGAAGTCATGAGCAAAATGCAAGAAGCAGGAGTTCAACCTGACAAAGCTACATGCAATATTCTTGTCCAGAAATGTTCTAAAGCTGGAGAGACTTCAGCTATGACTCAAATTCTCCAGTACATGAAGGAGCACTCAATTGTTCTCCGTCGTGCAGTATATTTGGAGGCACTAGAAGCTTTAAAAATTAACGGTGAGAGTGATCATCTCCTCCAAGAAGTAAATCCTCATCTATCTTTTGAAGGCATAGAAGATGATTTGGACTCTGAACCAAGTGGTCCTGAAAGTGCATCTCTTATTGATAGGGGCATTATTCTTAATCTTTTGGCAAGACAGAATTTGATTGCCATAGAACTTATACTCAGTGAGATGACTAATAAGGATATCAAAATGGATTCTGAACTGATATCTGCTGTTGTGCAATCCAGCTGTGCAGATTGTAGGCCATCATGTGCAGTAGCGGCATTTAATTACTGTTTAAAAATGAGGAAAAATCTTGATAGATCTGCATACACCTCCCTGCTTGGTCTCTTCATCAGAATCAATGCATTTGAGAAGGTTTTAGGGATTGTTGAAGAATGATTAAAGCTGGTACTAGCTTTGGGACATATCTCGTTTCTCTCTTGATATATAAGCTTGGTTGTGCTGGACTTTCTGCTTCTGCTACAAAGATTTTTTATTCATTACCCATGGACCAGAATGTTGTGACTTGTACAGCTCTAATGGATGCTTATTTTCAAGCTGGTGAAGTTGATAAGAGTCTTGAGCTCTTTGCAGATATGAAGAGGAAAGGTATTCATATTTCATTTGGCACATATGATGTTCTAATAGTTGGTCTAGAAAGGGCTGGCAAAATAAGTGATGCAGTAGTTTACAGGAAAGAGAAGAGGAGATTTCGGTGGCGTGAACATCCTCGAGAAGGAGTTTCAACAGAAGAGTGCTTGTGTAACTGTCTTTTTGGTGCAGATTGAGGTAGAATCTGCAGCATAAATATTGTTGTTCTAAGCTGAAGTCTTCGGATCCCCTTTGTAAAGGAGGTTTCATGGTTGAAATCTTCAAACATTTTGTGCTTTGATTTTGGGGTTTGTTGAAAGCAATTTTTTGAGAAGGTTAAAAAAGCCTCGAAAAGGTTGGATCAAATGATGTGAGGATTTTCTACATCATTTGTCTGTTATCCAGAATCATAACTGGTCTAGGAATGGCAGAGGGAACTTGTAACCAAATCACAGGTAAGAGGGCAATTGTGATCTGGTGACAAGATAAAGGAGTTCTGTAACCATGTTCTTGGTGGGATTGAGCCTTGCAAACCATTCATTTTGTCAGCAGAACAGTGAATTAAGTTCAATTCTGTTAATTCTTAAAGTCATGATTGCATGAATGGTGTATGCATGTGTGCGGAGGATGCTTTATTTAATTTAGTCAAAGGATAGTGATTTGAAGGCAAAATATTGAAGAAGCACAGAATACAGAATTGAACGCTTGCTACTGAAGGCTTCTGAAAGCACAACTATTGCATGAAGAATATCTGTACCCTATTATTTACAACATTATAAATCTCGGCACCAAGTGGATGTCATGTAAAACTGAGAGTAAACTGGAGAATTTGAATTAGCATTGAGTTTCTTGGGGAAGGGAAGAATGAGGTACTTGCTGAACATTCTTTGCCAAAGTCACCCCTTCCCACCATTCTGACGTATTAATGGATTTGACTGATGCTGAAGGTAGCTTGCTTACCAAGCCACCCAGTGGAGGTGTTTATATTTGGAAGGTGCAGATTGCAATTTAAGAACAATAGACTCTTCTCACTGATAGGTCACCAAACTCTGTAAAGTATTACTGATTGGAGATTTTTGTTGTTGCATTGTTTATTACAAAAAACATGTACATGCAGGTACACACTAAAAAATAATGATAGCATTAATTTTAAGAAGATTTTGGCAATAATATTATTTTTGTTGCTTTCTATCCTTCTCATATTCTGTTCTGCGGCTTAAATATTAGAATTAAAAATTGATGTTATTTCTTATCTGGTCATGTTTTAGTTAAAGCTTCTTCGGAAAATGATCCATGTACAACCTCTCCTTTTGATTTGTATGGGTGCTTGAATGTGAGCTGCATGTGTTTCCAGATTATTTGACAGTAGGCAAAAGTTATAAACCTCAGATTACATATTACTTGTCTATGACTCTGCTTGCCCTGACTGAATAGCAGTTACAATGATATTGACATCAGTTTTCACCTCGATGAAATAGAATATATTCAGATGGCCTCATCTTAGGGAACTTACATTGTATAATAGGCTTTTCATTCATTTACTATATTTGTTGTTGGTAATTAAAACTTGAGAATGCTACGTCAGGTTCTTTGGGAATTATGGGCATCTTTGAAACAAGCAATCGGAATTCCATCAACTCTTAGGGCCTATTTGGATAGTCCAATTGGATCCTCTGGATTGGACACGGGATTTCTAAGATTACAGAATATAGGGCCTGGCTTAGCCCATATTAACTAGACTTTTACCTGCCCATTCCTAAGGGAGGAAAAAAAAGACCTGCTGAGATCTTTTTATCTTCCTATGTTATTCGGGCTCGCTCTCTCTAAAGCTATTCCTGGGTATTTCATAAATATAGACTTAGCACTGCCTATAGCTTGTGATTCTGCTGGTTATACTAGCCCAATTCATGAATTTTACAGGATTTTCAGCCCAATCCTGAAGGAACATCCAAACAAGCCCTTGGAGAAATTGTGTGACCTAGACTTGTATTCATTTTTTTGACCCGTTGGCTAGATTCCAAGTACTTGATGATGACTCCTTGAAGAGTTAAGTTTGCAACAAATACTTCTTGTTGTTGAATAAAACTCCTCTCAGTTAGGGAATAGGTTGGAGGCCATATTTCTTTAAAGTGTGGATCTTAAAATTGATTATTTTGGTTTCTTGCTTTGCTTGTTTTGAATACTGCAATTGCATTTGAAGATATCATGCATTGATTAGTTGCATGTTTACAAATTCTTGCATTTTTGGTAATTTCTAGCAATTGCACTTTATATTTTCTTTCCTGCATTTTTTTTTTTTTGAGAGTATTGCTTGGCGAGTGTGGTGCTAACCGGCTGAGTAACTGCTGGTTGGCTTCTGCATCAATATACATACATGCATGCATGCATACATGAGTGTGTATGTAATAGATTAATCATTAATTGTCATTTTGCAAGCAAGATTGCACTTAGTCAGTCTTGTTAGGTTTTCTTGAGTGTAATTTATATCATTCAAGTCAATTTTAAGGTTTCTACCAAGGATATAGTTTGGCACCAAGCTTCCATCTTGACTTTCAATCAGCATGGGCTTAAAGATTAGCTTCCATGTTACGAATTCGTGGCATGGTTCTTGTTGCCACATTTAACATATGCAGTCTAATGGTTCTTTAGGATGATCTGCTAACTTGTCAGGATTAGACATAATTCATGCTACTATTTATGGTAACAGTGTTTGCTTAAGTTACTTGGCTTAATTTCAGTTAATACATCTAATGTTTGAGGCTAATGTGCTCAAATTTTCATTTTTCTGGTTTGTTTGTGGTTTTGATTCATTAATTTTGTTAATGTGGGATGACTTGACAGATTGGCCTTGTAATTCAAAGATTTGACAGCTTTATGCATTTGGACTCGAATCATTCATTGATTATGGTCATTGATGCTTTTAGTGTATCTTCCAGAACCACTTTAATATTACTAGTCATATCAGTTCAAGATGCAGCATTTCAGTGGACCTTTTAGCTGGTTCCTTGCATCTCAATTGCTAATCTTTCCCTGTTGTGGCTTTATGTTTTATCAGCTTGTTAATTTTCTTCTTTGTATCTTTCTTTTCTTTCATATTATGTTTTTTAAGTTGCAATTTATTCTTATATGATAGGACCTTTCTTCTGGATGAGTTACTTGTCAGGACCAACAGCTGTCCAAGTATATTTGAACTTCATTTGATATTCAACCAAATCTGGAATTTTAATCATCCAATTTTTGTGTATTTCCTCGGTCTGCTTCATTTATTTGCTTGCTGTGTTGTTTTACATTTTCCACTTTTCTGGAAAATTCATCGAATCACAGATTTTCCATTTAAGATTTTTCTATTTTGTACTTAATGTAACTATAAAAGTTATTTTTGATTGATAAATCAGTTAAAGTTGTATTTTGTCACACTTGAGTGATACATATGCAGAAATTATTTGCAGGCAATGTATCTTTTTTCTTCATATTTATAATCTTAGCTTTGAAGAAAAAAGGTTCCTTAATTTCTAACTTCTTTTAACTTGTATGTTGACTCAGGCAGGTAACATATATGTAGAAATTATCCATAAGCAATGTAGAATTTTACTCTTGATGGTCATTACTTTAGCTCATCATCGTAGGCGCATAGCTATAATTTTAGCTATAAAGGAAAGAAAAATGTTCGGTGCTTTCTTTCCAGCTGGGTGTAATATTTAGCTACAAAGGAAATAATGTTTTCAATTTATAACTTGTTTGAATTTCTGTCACATATGGATGACATATATGTAGAAATTGTCTATCATCATTGTAAGCTTTTATCCTTGATTTAAACTTATGGAGAAACAGAGATTTTGATTTCTAACTTTTTGGAAGTTGTTAGTTGTTGCATGTGGATGATGTATGAGTAAAATTCATTTGTGAATAATTGGACCCTTCTTTTTGATGGTTGTGGCTTTTAGCTATAAAAATTATTAGATTTATTGCTTATTTGATGTTATATGTGTCTATATGTATGTATGTGTGGGTGTATGTATATAAACCTGCTGAAATGGGATGGTATGACTAGTATTGTACCATTGTATTGCGAAACCAGTATCGATACAGGCATTGGGATGCCAAATAGCTGTATCGGTATGTACATGTGTGTCCTGGCCATATCGGACCGTATTGGTGTGTATTGGTGATACTGTAGCGGTCATACCAGTTGTTACCAATGGTCTTTTAGTTGTAGTTTTGGTGTTCATCATCAATATCAATACCTTACCAATACTGTACTGCTTTATTGGAGAAAGATTCAGGTTCCACACCGCTACTTAAAACCTGGATATGTACATCTGTATACATATATAGATACCCACACACACATATATAATTCTCTGTGGGAAGTCGTATATTTTTTAGGGATTGTTATAGTTTTTCCAATGCTGAAATGGGAAATTGGTTTAGCTTGTAATTCTATTGTTCAAACGCTGAATACTATCATAAAGCCAGTGGTATAGTTTTGATATTTCAATACTGAAGTAGTTTCACTGAAAGCACTTGAAGGGGTTGGGAAGACCGGAGTGCATTCCCTCCTAGATTCCTAGATTTCCTATGTATATTGATGACCTGTGATGATGTTCTGATCATTATGCAGTCTCTCTCTCTCTCTCATGCAGCGAAAAATGGAAAGGTAATTCATGGTGTCACTTTTTAGCACCAGGTTATTCTTGTCCTAAATTTATATTTGCCTAGCCATGCAATGATATTGATGTACTTCTAACAGAAGCTTGATTATATTTTCTTGAGATCTAATTTGGATAATTCATGCCATAGTTTATCGTCCTGTGTAGGTTAGAAGCGGAAAATTGGAACTGGTTTTGGAGCTGATGCTTATTTTCTTGGTATATTTTACAATAATCATGTTAATTTTTAACACCTGTTCATCATTGGATTTTATGATTGTTTGAGATTATGTATTATGTGCCTGCATTTTTGTCATTGTTTGCGTTTGTGTGTGCATGTATTGTTGTGGTTGTTACTAATTAAATAAAAATTTACTCCCGTGCTGCTTAGAATTATCCCACGTACCAAGTAGAAAGTAATTTATGTTTGGAGATGTTTTTGTTCGTTCCTTATGGCTGCCAGCGGTCCTGTCATTTCTTTTGGTTTTCCTCCTGCCTTTGTGTGCTGAGATGTGTTTGTGAACAGTACAGGCATGCATGCTTGTAATGGTTGTGAATAGGTGTGTGCAAATGGTTTGGTTAATCAAAAATTAAACCAAACTGTTAATTATTTTAATGTTTAATTCGATTTTTTTTCTTAAAAATTTTGGTTTCGGTTCAAAACCGAATCGAAGTTTTTTAATCAGTTCGGTCTTTAATATATAATTTAATAATTTTAATTAATTGAAAATTGAAATTTGATAATTTTCTTCCGTTTAAAATCGCCACTAGCTTGTCCTCACATCCTGAGCCCTCTCTAGTCTCTTCCCCTCACCCATTGGTACTTGAACCGTCGGACACCTCCAGCCCTTAAATCCTCGAACTACGCCACTCCCTCTGCCCTCTTCCAGTGCCTCTCTATCGTTGCCACCGACCTCCTTCTTCTTCTCGCTGCCCACCATCTCTCTCCCTTCTGCTGTCGCCTCATCTTCGCCCTCTTCCTCTAGTCTTTGGCACTCCTCAATACCATTAGATGCCTCCAACCTCTGGACCTTCGAACTATGCCACCCCTCTACCCTCCTCTTTCCACACTTCTTCATCATTGCTGCTGACCTCCTCTTCCTCCTTGGTGCCCACCACCTCGCCCATCACCTCCCTCCCTTCCGTTGCCGCCTCGCCTTCACCATCCTCCTTTAGTTCCCGATGCTCCTCAATATTGTCGGATGCCTTCAGCCCTTGGATCCTCGAACTATGTCACCCCTTTTGCCCTCCTCTTCTAGCACCTCTCCATTGCTGCCACCGACCTCCTCCTCCTCCTCCTCTTCGGCACCCATCGCCTCACCCCGCACCTCTTTCTATTCTGTCGCTGCTACCGCCTTATCTTTTCTATACTGTTTCACCATCGACTCGGGTATGAGGGTTTAATTTTAGATTTTTTTTTCTTTTTGTGCTTTTAGTGTTAACAAATCTATATTTTTGTGGGTTAATTTTCAAATTACTTGACTTTATAGATGATGGATCAAACACCTACACATCAAACAGTTGCTGGCTCGAACTCAATGCCACCATCACTACGAGCATGCCCACCTGCAGGAACAGAATCAAATGTAACTTCAAATGCGATTTATCCAAAAAGAGAAAGCCCATTCATTCAAGGTCAGAAGTATGGCTTCACTTTGAGAGGAAAAAGAAATAGTGTGGTGAAGAGCATATATAGATACCATACAAAAATTTTTCATGCTGATATGAAAATATTGAAAAAATCACTTCATGACATGCACATAGAATCCATCTAATACAAATGATGGACAAACATAGTTGAATTTTCAATTAGTGAAGGTAAGGAAGGGAAGGTGTTCTTGGTATTTGGAGGTTTGATAAGGAGCTTGCAGAGAAAATCTTGGCTAAAATGATTATATTTGATGAATTGCCATTCAAATGTATGGAGGGAAAAGGTTTAAGGAGTTGATAGCAATATTATGTCCTAGATTTCGTATTCCGTCATGGTGGATAGTTACACGGAATTGTTATTAGCTCCTCTTAGATGAGAGGTTGAAGTTGAAGAAATTTCTAAAGAACTCTAAGCAGAGGATTTGTATCACAATAGACTCTTAGACTTCAATGCAAAGGATGAACTATGTGTACATCACCGTGCATTTTGTTGATGGGAATTGGAACCTGCATAAGAAATTCAATTTTTTTATCCACTTTTAAGTTACAGAGGCAAAGAGATTGGTAAACAAATAGAGATGTGTCTTCTTAATTGAAAATTGATAGGGTGTTTACAATCATCGTCGATAATGCAAGCTTAAATAATATTGTAGTTGATTATTTAAAGGAGAAAATACTGAATTGGAGGATGATGTGCATGGATGTAAGTACATCCATATGAGGTCTATTATGCATATAATTTATTTGGCCATGATTGATGGTATGAAGGAAATCGAGAACTCGATGAAACGGATTCATGTTGTAGTGAAGTTTATACGACAGTCATCTAGTAGATTGGCTACATTCAAGGAGTATGTCGAGATAGAAAAGATCCAATCACCATTTTGTTGTGCATAGATGTTTCTACTCGATGGAATTATACTTACGCGATGCTAGAGATTACTCAAAAAAAGTTCAAGAGAGCATTTGTAAGGTATGAGAAATTTGACCCTTACCTTAAGTATGATTTAGAGTATAATGATGATTTAGAAGGTGTTAGATGTATGTCCTAGAAGTCAATCTTGACTGATGCAGATCTTTCTTTAGGATATATTTTTATATTTGATAGGCAATTTTATTACCAATCATGTTGTATGTGTCCATGATTTGTCCTAAAAATTAATAAAAATAGTTTTGTATATTCTCAAGGTGTTGAGAATTTGAGACATACATCATTAGTGGTTAATTTTAAATGCTCCCGATCATAGGATCATCATGAAGGATATTGATTAATCTATTTAAGATCGATGCACAGATCACTTTTCTTTCGGACAGATGAGTCTCGAGTCTGCAGTGTGGGGATACTGGGATGAAAGTGTAGGTGGTTGTTAGAAAACAACTTGTACTGAGCGTGATCAATATGAGAAACTACTTGAATGTTTACTCACTCATCAGCAATTTTCTCAATGCTGCAGTGGTGTGACTGGTCCTTTGATTTGCAATGTGTTGGCTATTCGCAGCGAGGCTATTTAGTTTGACTGCACGTTTCTTTGATCCCTAGTCATTCGGATCCTTGCTATGTATGTTAGCTATAGTAGGTTCAGATTTACTGTTTGAGTAGGATGCACCTAGATAGAATCTATCAATCTTGATAGAAAAGGAGTAGTCCTATGTAATTCACGATGTTGAATTCAAAAAATTTCTGATCAGAGTAAGTGTGAATACTGAAAAAAAAGTTTCTACGAGATTTATAAATAAACTTGAGTCGAGCTAATCTAGCATATGACTGACGATGGGATTTGACGAGTTCTCCATAATCTTCTTCTAGTCGGAACTCACGATAAAGGGACTGTATCACATAGTAACTATACCTAGGGATTCATTCTTCTGTTATGCTGGATTGTCATTATATACTACTAGACGTCACTGGTGGATCATAAAAACTCACTAGGATCATTTCAAATCAATGATCCTTATTAGGGTGAGTTGAAATTGTTCTAGCCCATCGAAAGAAGTTTCAATGATACTGTGATGGAGATCATGGTATGTCTCACTACCAGACAGAATAAAACTCGAGAGGTCACACACAAAAGGAGCATATCCTGATCAATGGCTTGAATCATATTCAAATTATCAATTGTATTAATGGTTTGAATTTTGAAAACTACTAATTCATAAGTGTTATAGATATAGCAACTGCTAATTATTAGCAGAGGGACTTAATTGCAAATGTTATAATTTATTTAGATCTGATTAAATTATGGATCAAATCTTAATTAATTCAAATCAGATTTAATTAATTGAACTTGATTTAATTTAAGACTAATTGGATTTAATTATCCAAATTAGATTTAGATTTTAATCCTGATTG
>KE505084.1:574643-589276 GCA_000441515.1 Elaeis oleifera
AATTTAAGACTAATTGGATTTAATTATCCAAATTAGATTTAGATTTTAATCCTGATTGGATTAGATTTGATAGCCTTTCGAATTTGATTCGATTCGGACTCAATTTGAACTCGATTTAGATCTAGTTTGAACCAAATTGAATCTAACCACCTAGCCCACTTGTACCTGGACTTCTCTCTCCAATTTGGTCGAACAAAAGAAGAAGGGGTGATGGAAAACTCGTGCAAGTTTTCTTGGCGTGCGTGAAGAATAAGTGGATGTTGGCGCCCACTTTCTTGGTTTGTTGGGACTCTAACCTGATAAAATCTTATCCTAATTGATTTTAAACTTAAGTAGTGATTAGTTAGGATTATTTTTATCTAGTTGTGGTGTGGGATGAGGTGATTTTGTGCGACAAAATAAGAAGGGGTGAGAAGGGTGTGCGCTGATTTCTTTTGGGTGCACATGCACTGATTGAGTCTGAGGTGCAAGCTATCTCATGCAACTCCCCTTTCCTTTGGACAAGAATTGATCTAATTTGAATTGGATCAGCTCTTATCTAGTTTTGGGCATTAGAGTTGGATGAGGACTTTTGTTTTGTGCGACAAAATAAGAGGATGGAAAAAAAGTATGCATGAAAAAGAGATAAGTGATCTCTTCCTTGCCGCCCCTCTTCCTCCACACCCTCTACTCCTTCCTCCTTCATCTCCATGCACCTATTCCTCCTCTAGATCAGCTCTGAGAGAGAGGCTTTAGAGAGAGAAAAAAAATCAAGAAAAATTTTTGATTTTTCTTGGTGATTTAGAAGAATCCTTACGATTCAGCACAAAGGATTTGTGCAAGACCCTATTCAACTATTTCTAATAGCAATGGGGCAAGATCTAAAATTAAGGAGCAAGGACTGTAAGGTGCTAGCACATCGGTAGTCTTAGTGCTTCGATTAGGCATCTCCGTGTGGATACCAGCAGAGGTCGGACGCTTGCGTGGCTCAGATGCGAACCCGGAACATCTGCAGGATCTGATCAAGTATGGAGATCAGATCTTTGGTCTATATTATTGACTTTTGTATTATTTTCATATTTCAGATCATGGTGATGTGTTCATATGAAGGTCCTTGCATGGTTTGCAGATGAGATCTAGTATGTGATTTGAATTAAAAAGAGTTTTAATTTATTTAATTTCTGCTGCACATAAAATTAATTTATGAAATTTTTTAAACTATACATATGAAACCACCGCATATTCTAATAGTGGTATCAGAGCTAGGCTTTGATACGAATATGAAACCACTCAGATCTGAAATCTAATTTGCATAAATTAGATCTGAAGATTGATTAATGGTTGACATTGTTCTGACAAATCATTGTCTAAGAACGATATAGAATATTAATTAATGATAGATCTAAAATTTTTTGCATATTGTAATGTGATTACAAGATTATTTCAAATCTAAAATTATTTCAGATCTGAAATAAATCATGAGTAGTTCAAATCTGAAATTAATTTTAGATCTAAATATATTAATTAGGGTTTAATTTGAATCTAGTATGGCTGCTGAAATTATTTCATATATGCAATATATGATTGCATGCATAGATTTGAATTATTGTTCATATATATAATATGTAAAAGATAATTAAATCTAAATTTTAATTAATTACATATGTGATATGTTAGATTAATATCTTAATAGCCTAGTAATCAGATTGGGATAATCATCATGGCCGTCCGGTCATAAGAGGAAGCAGGGATTAAAATTGTTCTCTTGCTTATTCGATGGATTCTCTTATGACGTGTAGTGATACCGCTTGTGATGTTCCTATAAAGAAGAACAACAAACAAAAAATTGTATTCAATACATATTTTAGATTTAGATTTTTTTATGCATGTATTATGATATGTGTTTTAGATCAAAAATGATATATCTGATATATAGTTTTTGACACATGATCTGAAACTTAATTTATGCAAAATTTCAGATCCAAAATCTTAGATTCTGTTTGCATGAAACTCTGAAACTGTGGCTGGCATGCTTGTGGAGTCGACTCGATTCTTGTTCGGGTCGACTCGAGTGCTTGGCGAGTTGACTCATTTTTGTTAGAGTCGGCTCAAAACCCTAGCGAGATGGCTTATTGCAGATGAGCCGACTCAATTGTGCAGGCTAGGCTTACAGATTTCTGTTCATCACAGGTGATTCGACTCACTCTCAGAGTCGAGCTGATTCATTATGACGAGTTGACTCGAGTATCAGGGTGAGTTGACTTGATTCTACAGACAAAAATTGTATGAGATACAATATAAAATAGTTTAAATCAGAAATTATTTCAACATCTAAACTAAAACCCACGTACATAATGCACTTAATTGAGAATTAAGTTTCAAAATTAAAAGATCTAAAATTATAAATTTAAGATCTAAATTTCAATGCATAAAATATGGGTTTGGGTATAGATCGAATAAATTAGGTCTAGAGACTAAACTATAACTAGGATCATTGATTAGATCAGGCTAGAATACTTTTCGATTTTGAACAGTTAATTGAACCTAATCAAAAGTTACCTGGGTTAGATCAAAAGGGGCTCAAAATTGAGTTTAGTTGTAGTTGATCAAATCGATTTACATGTGATGTGAATTGATTAAATCAAGATCAAATTTGGCTTAGTGGTCCTAGCCCAAGTAACTAGGCTGACCTGTTTGATTCTAATAGATCAATTGGTGTTTAAGATAAGTTTGGCAGCTTGATCGATGGTTTTAATTTGAAGCATATCTATCTGGCCATTTTGATGGTATCTAAGGCAAGCATCAGCATACCCTCCTATCGATCTCACTTACCTGACCAATTTGATCAATTAGGAATTGAATAAGGTTGCTTGGTCATTTATGTTCACCCATACCAACTAGGTTGGTCAGACATGAGATGTGCTAATCTGAACTAGATTAATCATCTACATTTGATGTATGTGACTATTAGAAGAGATCTAAACCTAAATCTTTTCATTAAATATTAAGTCTAACGATCTTCCACCGTTGTAGAGATGCGGGTGCCTTTTTCGATGTTGATCGTATTCGACTGATCACAGTAGTTTAATTACATCGGAAAGGAACAACCACTCTATTGACATTAGATGCCCTGAGGTAAAGATAGGATTGGACCCAATAACTATTAGGTGAGGGATCCAATGATGGCTTTACGTCTGCTGGTGAACGGTGGGTCGATCAATAATTGTTAGATAAACCCACATGTCTTAGAGACTAAGTCACCGCAATATGCTTAAAGAAGTATTTGGATAAAGAGTTATCTATGCATTGGTGTACGTGTTACTAATAATTGTTAGGTGAGGTACCATACATCGATGGGACCATAGCACCCACTAGAAGCTCAATTGTCGCGTATAAGTTTCCATTTCTCTACCCAAAGAGTGTGAGAGATTTAAAAATTAGTAGGAGTCTCTATTTATTTTAAAGTCTCTATAACAAATAATTATAAGTATAATCATCTAATTAAATCTTTATTCTTTATGATTCATAGTGTCAGCTTCCAACCCTCTAGTTCGAATCTTAGATATCAACTACTTAACGAGAATCAATTAAATACTTTAGCTCAGAAATCTAAGAATTATTTTAGTTTTGAAAATTAAGCCATATTCTTGACCAGATTATCCCTATGTCATCAGCTTGTCCAATCTATAGTCAATGAGCTATACTTGATAAATGGTGGGATAATGACAATAAAGTTAGATGCTATAAATTGGAGTCCATAGTTGATGAACTTTAATGTGTGCACAAGGACGTGTAGACTACCAATGACATGCTGATTCATCTGCAACAGTTGTGAGGTGATCAGAGTTAGACAGTGCATTAGATGCGTGATGAACAGTTTGTCTATGGTCATTATTTGACAATGATTAAGGACATTGAGGAGCTTGAGAAGCTTGATATGACCACGCATAAGGAATTGCTAGTTGATTTGATCCTGTAATCCCTTTTTGATTCATATGAATAGTTTATAAAACTATCATATGAATAAATATTATAGCACCTTAACTGAATTGGTCAATATGTTGATAACTAAGGGACTTTAAAATATTCAAAGGTACATACTTGGAAAGCCTAAAGAAACAAAGACACACTTTTGGAAGGTATGTCAAAATTGCTCAAAACTATCTTATAATTTTTCTTCTCCTAATTGAGTTTTAGACTCTAGTGCCCATTTACGCACTTCAGTATAGGGTCTAAGGAAAGAAAGAGGGTGGAGGAAAGGTGAAGTAACTCTTTTGAGTTGGCAATGGCACAAAAATTACATTGTGGCTGTGGGCACCTAACCTCTACGATTATCGTTTTTGATTTAGTTCTCAATCATTTGCATGGTGATGCATTTGTAAACTTATTTGAGTAAATAGTGAATGTCATTAGATCTGAGAGATCCAGAAATCAAATAAATCTAAAGTATATAGATGGTTCTTTAGGCTAGGTCATATAGGAGAAGAATGATTTACCGACTGGAGTAATATGAGTTTTTGAGTTCATTGATTGTTAAGTCATATCTAGTCAGTGAATCATCTCTTTGAGAATTAATGACCATCATGTCCTTTATGGGATAAGGGGATAGGACCACTGAGGTACTTGTCTTGGTACATATTTGATGTGTGTGGTCCATTTGATGAGCCAGATTAGGAAGGTTATCTCTATTTCATTATCTTTATTGATGATCAATCATAGTATAGGTATGCATATGATATACAAATCTGAAGCCTTTGAAAGGTTCAAAGATTTCAGATGTGAAGTAGAGAAGTAAACTTAAAAAAATTCTAAAGATACTTCGATCAGATCAAGGATGCAATATCAAATAAAAAATTTCTTGATTATCTCAAAAAAAATGGTATAGTTTCATGATGAAATCCTCCTTGTACACCTTAGCTCAACGGAATATCTATGAGGAGGAATGGCACTATATGAGATATGGTATGGACCATCATGAACATCACTGATTTAACTTTCGTTTCTTTAGAGATATGATTTACTTTTAAATTTAAATTAGGTTCACTCTAAATCTGTTTCTGCCACACCATATGAGATATGGCATGACAAATAAGTTAGAAGATGGGTCTATAAGAGTTCGTTCACGGATAGCCTAACAGTTTGAGATATGACTTTTCTTCCTAATGGTTCACAATGTGATTGTGGCAATCATGCTGTTTCTTAAAACAGTGAGAGAATAAGCTCGAAGAGAGAGTCTTTGAAGAGCAACAAGCCATAGGACCTGTAGAATCGATTTATGATGAGCCAGTTTATGTAGTACCTCCTCCACCTCATAGATCTGGTAGGATTTTTCATCCTTCTGAAAGATACTTGGTATTCTTACAGAAGATTCAGAGAAAGTATTTCTCAGGAGAGATTAGAAATATAGAGATGAACCTAAAATCCACAACGAGGTAATGTGAGACATCGACACCGAGAGATGGATGTATAGATAGCCCTCCTAAATGGATGTCTTGGAAAGATATTTATACAGAGCGGCCTATGGATTACACTTTCGGTGATAGAGATCACACTGCAAAGATCCATTTATGAATTTATGCAAGTATCTTGGAGTTGGAATTATTTCAATGATATGATCAAATTATTTGCTTTCATAAAAAATGAAGAGTCATGTGTTTACATGAAGATCAGTGGGAGTGTCCATGCTGACATCGGTTAATATATAGTTGCATATAAAATTTTATCAAAGACCTAGGACAAGCATCTTGTATTCTAAAAATAAAGATCTATAGAGATAAATCTAAAATAATATTTAGATTTTCATAGAAAGTACATGAAAGAGGTGCTGAAAGGCTTCAGCATAGAAACCTCCAAGAGGGATCCGTTACTCTCTTGGGCATAGGTGTATGCCATGCTATATACTCGACTTAATATGATATCAGTCGAATTTAGGCTAGGAGCATTAGATTATTGTGAAAACATCCCTAAGTACTTAAGACGTACTAAAGGTTTATTCTTAATCTTTGAAGAATGGTTAGAGCTAAGAGTGGGAGGATATACTAAAGCTGATGGTAGAATATCTACATCAGAATGTATTCTTAAGTCATGTTGGTTCGATATGTTGGAAGAATTTTAAGCGATCGACCAATGAAAGCTGAGTATGCTGTAGATATATAGGATGCATTCTGGTTCTTGTGATGATTGTGAAACTCGATGTCATGCCATCGGATGTCATGACACTGTACTGTACAGACAATGGCCCATAGCCCTTGCTAAGGAGATAAGGTCTCATCAGAAGTTCAAGCACATAGAGTAGGGATAAACGCGATTACCTCGAGTAGAAATATATAAAGATGCAGAGAATAGACTCCATAGAGGATGTAGTAGGCCCAAGTCACTTAGCCAATCAAAGATCGAAGCCTATCTTGACCTGAAGGGCTTAAGTATATGATAGATTGACTTTAGTGTAAGTGAGAGTTTGTTAGATGTATGCCATAGAAGCTAATCTTGGTTGATGCATATCTTTCTCTAAGGTATATTTTTGTACTTGACAGACAGCTTTTATTACTAATCATATTGTATGTGTCTATGATTTGTCCTAAAAATTAGCAAAGATGATTTTATATATTCTTAAGGTGTTGAGAATTTAAGACATACATCATTAGTGGTTAATTTTAATATTTCTGATCGTAGGATCATCATGGAGGACAGTGATTAATCCATTTAAGATCGGTGTATGGATCACTTTTCTTTCGGACAGATGAGTCACAAGTCTGCAATATGAGGACACTGGGATGAGAGTATAGGTGGTTGTTAGAGAACAACTTGTACTGAGTATTACTAACATAAGAAATCACTTGGATGTCTACTCACTTGTCAGTGATTTTCTCGATACTGTAGTGGTGTGACTGGTCTCTTGACTTGCGGTGTGCTGGCTATTCGCAGCGAGACTACTTAATTTGACTGCATATTTTCTTGGTCCCTAGCCATTCAGATCCTTGCTATGTATGTTGGCTATAGTAGGTTCAGATTTGCTATTTGAGTAGGATGCACCTAGATGAAATCTATCGATCTTGATAGAAAGGAGTAGTCCTATGTGATTCGCGAGACTGAGTTCAGAAAATTTCTAGCCAGAGCAAGTGTGAATACTGAAAAATTTTTTTATGAAATTCATAAATAAACTCGAGTCGAGCCAATCTAGCATACAATTGACGATGGGGTTTGACGAATTTTTTATAACCTTCGTCTAGTCAGGACTCACAATAAAGAGACTGTATCACACGGTAACTGTACCTAAGGATTCATTCTTCTATTCTGCTGGATTGTCACTATATGCTATTAGGCATCACTGGTGGATCGTGAGAACTCACTAGGATCATTTTCAGATCAACAATCTTTGTTGGGATGAGTTGGAATTGTTTCAGCCCATCGAAAGAAGTTTCGATGATAATATGATGGAGATCACGGTATGTCTCACTATCAGATAGAATAGAACTTGAGAGGTTATACACAAAAAGAACATGTCCTGATTAATGGCTTGAATCATATTCAAATTATCAATTGGATTGATAGTTTGAATTTTGAAAACTGCTAATTTGTAAGTGTTATAGATGTAGCAACTGCTAATTATTGGCAGAGGAACTTAATTGCAAGTATGACAATTTATTTAGATCTGATTAAATTATAGATCAAGTTTTAATTAATTTAAATTAGATCTAATTTAATTGGTTTGATTTAATTTAAGAATAATTGGGTTTAATTATTTAAATTAGATTTGAATTTCAATCCTGATTAGATCAGATTTGACAGCCTTTCGAATTCGATTCGATGCAGTCTCAATGTGAACTCGATTTGGATCTAATTTGAACGAAATTGAACCTAACCACCTAGCCCATTTGTACTTAGGCTTCTCTTTCTAATTTGGCCGAACAAAAGAAGAAGGGGTGATGGAAAACTCATGCAAGTTTTTCTTGGCATGGGTGAAGAATAAGTGGATGTTAGCGCCCATTTTCTTGGTTTGTTTAGACTCTAACTTGATAAAATCTTATCCTAACTGATTTTAAACTTAATTAGTGATTAGTTAGGATTAGTTTTATCTGGTTGTGGCATGGGATGAGGTGATTTTGTGCGACAAAATAAGAAAAGGTGAGAAGGGTGAGCGTTGATTTCTTCTGGGTGTGCATGCGCTGATGTCTTCCAAGGTGGAAGCCATCTCATCCGACCCCCCTTTCCTTGGATAGGAACTGATCCAATTTGAATTTAAATTGAATTTAATTGAATTGGATCGACTCTTATCTGGTTTTGGGCATTGGAGTTGGATGAGGAATTTTGTTTTGTGCGACAAAATAAAGGATGGAAAAAAAGTGCGCATGAAAAAGAGATAGGTGATCTCTTCCCTGCTGCCCATCTTCCTCCACGCCCTCTACTCCTTCCTCCTTCATCTCCATGCACCTGTTCCTCCTTTAGATCAAATCTGAGAGAGAGGCTTTAGAGAGAGAAAGAAAATCAAGAAGGATTCTTGATTTTTTTGATGATCTAAAAGAATCCCTGTGATTTAGCATAAAGGGTTTGCATAAGGCCCTGTTAAATTGTTTCTAATAGCAATGGGGCAAGATCCAAAATTGAGGAGCGAGGACTGCAAGGTGCTAACATATCAGTGGTCTCGATGCTTTGATCAGACATCTTTGTATGGATACCAGCAGATGTCGGGCGCTTGCGCAGCTCAGATGCGAATCCTGAACATCCATAGGATCTGATCAGGTATGGAGATCAGATCTCCAGTCTATGTTATTGACTTTTGTTTGTTTCCTTATTGAAAAAAATGGTAGTTTAAAGCATGCATTTTTAAATTTTTACAGCAAAGATGGTAGATTAAATATTTAACCTTCTACACATATTTTAGATTAGATCTAAACTACCTATGACATGAAATTTTGCATACAAAAATCTGACATAAGAAAACTGCATCAATCACATCGATACCTTAGATCAGATCTAACCGTTAGATCTAATCGAATGAGTTCAGAACTCATTACCTTTGTGTAGGTCGATGATCATCACTACTAATAAGTATAGTATGAGGTCCTTCCTAATGTCGAACAGCTGCACAGCTCATCTGGCCTCTACAGCTCGTCCACTCGAAGCTCTGATCGGATCGTCCTTCCCGAGAGTGCTAGCTCACGTCCAAAGCTCTGGATGGCGGATTCAAGCTCCTTTCTTTAGATCATCCCGACTCTTTGTATCAGAAGATGGAGCTTTATGAAGAGATGGTGGTGTGAGAGATTGGAACAAGACATTCTTGTATTTTCTCTCACACAAAATCTAGAGCTGAAACCCTAGAATCCATCCTAGACCTCACACCCAAAAAGGAAAGACTCTTCCTTGTTTCTCACACACAGAAACCTGCCCCTCCCTGTTTCACTCCCCTCTTTCTTAGAAGGATTTTCCACAATAAAACCAACTTCTTGTTGCACAAATATGAGAGGAATTTAAGGTGGGCATGGAGAAGAGATTGGATAAGGATAAGTGGTTCAAATTAGTTCAAATTCAAATCATTTTGAATTCAAACTAAACCACTTTGTTCTTATCCAAGTGGGGCATCAGAAGAACTAAGGTGTGAGACATTTCTCACACCATTTCCTTCTCAAAATGTCGCACAAAATTCAGCCTTCCAAAGGTGGTGGTGCCAAGGTAAGGATAAGGATAAGTTTAGTTATTTCAAGTCAAATTCAAACCCTTTGAATTCGATTGATTAACCAAAATTCAGCCTTCTGGGTGTAGAAAAATTCACATAAGAACCAATTTCATGCATGGAGAAAGATGGTCGGTGTTTAGGGAAGAGTCCAATTTGATTTGGACTTTAAGTTTAAATCCAAATTCAAACCATTTGAACTTAGATTTTAAACCAACCAAATCCTAATCCAAAGGGGATCAGAAAGTGAGCAACATTCACTTCTGGGTATGAAAAAAATTTCATGTAAGAATATTTCTTGCGTGGAGAAAAGAAGGGCACATTGATGAGGTGGCACATGGGCTTGGTTCAAATTAATTCAAACTTGAATTTTATCCAATTAAATTCTTAATCAAACTAAATTAAGTTAGACCCAATTAGACCATTAAACCTAATCTAATTAGGTAATAAATAGTCTTGATTAAATATTAATCAAATTAAAATTAATCGAGCTCAAATCTCGATCAAATCAAAAATCGAACATCCTTAGCGATTAGGTCATCTTATAACCTAATCGAGTCAAACCAAATTGAATCTAATTCAATTAGATTTGATCCAAATCTCAATGCTCAATCAATTGAACTAATTAACAATCTAATCGCTAATCAATCCTCCTACAATTCATCAATAATTAATGAATTAATTTATTATAATTTTTGCACAAAGTTAATCATCAATCGAATTGATGATTATATCCTAGAAGAATTCTCAATTATCGATCAGCCACATAATCAGTCAGAGACTTCTTTTGAGTGTGACCCCATAGATTCGAACCTAAGTCAGTAGCATGAGAACAATCTTACTATACTAATCAAAGTGACCATCTAGTAATGGTGTCCGACGTTCGGATAGGTCGAAAGAGTGCAAAGCAACATTCAAGAACCTATTGACATATCATTACCGTATAATTCATCCCTTTGATCTAAATATTCAAGGTGACCTAGGATTTAACTATCAACCCAGAAAAGGTCATCCACATTGTATTTCAACATTCTTAATCCATCACATATATTATCCCGATCGAGATTTTACTGAATTAAAGTACACTGATGCATTAACTCCTACTTATTTAGAGGGTCAATTCCATTTTGACTCACCACCGACTTCGCAAGTACTTGACTGTATCCAAAAATTTTTATCACTGAATTAGAAATTTAGGTAATCTGGTACCAAAGCACAGTGAGTTACTTGCAAATCACTGTGGTGATCTCAGATCGGAGGGACACTTATACTCATATCCTTCACGAGCTACTCTTGATAGCAGAGTGCTCAACAGTTGGTCACGTTCAGTGAGATATACCCTACATCTCACTTGCATGCCATGCTAGTGTCTTCACACTCCTTGGTTAAGAGGACAAATCACACACAACGACCTATACTTGATATAGCTATCGTTCTAATAATAGCATATCATTTGGTCGTAAACTAGGATTTAAGAACTAAATGATATCCTCCTATATCGATTCAAATAGTCCTAAAGACTTCATCACAATACAGGAGTTCAAATAAGATGTACACACAGTGATGAAAAATTAATAATATTTATTATTTACTAATTCATATATAATTATAATAATTAGCTCAACCATCAACAGACTGATGATTGACTTTGGGACACAATTTTCAACAACTTCCACTTGAACTAAAGCCAATCAGTACAGTATCATATACCAATCTTTGATTTATAATCTTCAAACTCCTTGACACTGAGGATTTTACTAAATGGATCGGTCAGATTCTCCTTTTCGTCAATCTTCTGAAGCTCGATGTCACCTCAATCCACGATCTCTCGGATCAAGTAGTAGCGGCACAGAATGTGTTTGGTGTACTGATGTGACTTCGATTTCTTCGCTTGAGCAATGACACCAGTGCTGTCGTAGTATAACAAGACAGAGCCATCGAGGGAAGGTGCCACTTCGATCTCGTCGATGAACTTCCATAATTGCATAGCTTCATTCGCAGCATCAGATCGTAATATATTCCACCTCGCAAGTAGAGTCGACCATGATGTACTGCTTGAAATCCTTCCAGCAGACCGCTCCACCATTCAAGATATAAATGTCTTCCAACATGCTCTTGCTGCTGTCATGATCCGACTGAAAATGGAGTCTGTAAACCCGATAAGTTTTAAGTCGGTTTCTCCATAGATAAGCCATTGATCCTTAGTATTTCTCAAATACTTAAAGATGATCTTTATGATCTTTTAGTGGTTCTCACCTAGATCAGACTGATATCTATTCACTCTTAGATCTATCTCTATAGATCTTCATCCCAAGGATGTAGAATGCTTCTCCCAAGTCCTTCATGGAGAACTATGATGACAATCAAATTTTTATTCCCTGTAATGCAGGGACATCATTTCCAATTTAGAGAATGTCATCGACATACAAAATAAGAAATACTACCATAGAATTATTAGCCTACTTGTATATGCAGGGTTCTTCTCCATTCTCAATGAAGCCATACGTTCTAATCACTTTATCAAAATGCATGTTCTAACTCTGAGATGTCTGCTTAAGTCCATAAATGAACCTTTGAAATTTGTACACCTTAGACTCATCTATAGATATGAAACCTTCAGGTTGTATCATATACACCTCTTCTTCCAGCTATTCATTTAGGAAGGCTATTTTTATGTTCATTTGCCAAATTTCATAGTCCAGATGTGTTGCTATCGCAAGCATGATGTGAATGGATTTGAGCATTGCCATAGGAGAAAACATCTCGTCATAGTCAATATGTAACACTAATGGTAACCCTTGGCAATTAGATGGACTTTATAGATCTCCATCTTTCCATCTACACCTCTCTTCCTTTCAAAAATTCACTTACACCCTATAGATTTTACTCTTTCAGGTGGGTTAACCAATGTCCATACATCGTTGACCTTCATGAACTTCATTTCAAATTTCATGACTTCTAGCTACTTATCGAAGTCAGACCTCTGCATTGCATCCATATAGGTGATCGAATCCTCATTGTTCTCATCGAGTTCAACAGGATCACCGTTTCAGATCAAGAAACCATAGTATCTGTCCGACTGACATGGTACTCTATCGGATCTCTTCAAAGATGTCCCTACAACAGGTTTTGGATTTGATCTAATCAAATCCGACTCTATGGGTTTACTAGATTGTGTCGGTTCTTCTATCGATTGAACTTCATCAAGTACAATCTTAGAGGCATTAGTTTCTTTTTTAATTTTTTTTTCAAAAGACTGTCCTATTACTGACGAACAATTTTTGTTCATCAGTAAGGTAGAATAATATCCTTTAGTTCTTTTGAGTATCCTATGAATAGATATTTATCAGATCTAGATCCAAGCTTGTCAGTTTTTAAATGTTTGACATAAGTCGGATACCCCCAAACTCTAAGATGAGAGAGTACTGGCTTACGTCCTGCCCATATTTCATATGGTATTTACTTACAGACTTACTCAAAATTTTATTTAGAATATAACAAGTCGACTTTAGTGCATATCCCTAAAAGGAGATCGGCAGACTTGCAAAGCCCATCATGGACCAAATCATGTCTAACAGGATTCGATTCTTCCTTTTCGACATACCATTATGCTGTGATATTTCAGAAGAGATCCACTACAAGAGAATCCCATTCTCTTCTAAGTATATCAGAAACTCATTAGAGAGGTATTCAACTCCTCGATCAGATCAAAGAGTTTTAATACTTTTCTTAGTTTGTTTCTCTACTTCATTACGGAAACGTTTAAATATTTCAAACGATTCAGACTTATGTGTCATTAAATAGATATGTCCATACCTCGATAGGTTATCTGTAAACGTAATAAAATAATAATACCTACCTCTGGCACTCTGTTCATGGATCCACATACATCAATATGTATCAGACGTAGAATTTCACTGGCTCACTTACCATTTTTAGTAAAAGATGACTTGGTCATTTTTTTAAGAAGACAGGATTCACAGGTTAGAAGTGATTCACAATCACTGACTTCGAAATTTTTTTTGAGTCAACCTGTTTAATTTGTTCTTATTAACATGAGCTAACCTATAGTGCCAAAGATAAATATCGATGACATCATCAATTCTAGGGTATTTGACAGACGTGTACATTATACTAACAGGTTGTGATAATATATAAATTTTATTATTCAGCTGTCCATTCATCACATTAACACCATTCATAATGATATTAAATATTTTTTTTATTAAAATCTCATAACCGTATATGGCCAAAAGGCTTACAAAAATAATATTCAATAAAAATGAAGGATAAAAGTAACATTCATTAAGAATAATTACATTAGACTTGAATACAAGCTTAATAATCTCTAACGCTAGAATTGAAACTGATCTTTCACCTTCTTCAAATCTTCTACTGACCTTCAAATCTTGCAACGAATTGTAGCTAGGGATTCTAAACCTTTTTGCTAAGAGATGCCATCTGATCTCTCCTGATAAATAAGGCTATGAAAAGCAAGGCCGAAAATATTAAAAGGGCTTCTGATATCTAATACCCAGATTATAGAACTACAAATTGAGAAATTATAAGGTGTTATCATATAATTACCTTATCCAACAATAGCTTGCTTCTTTCTCGATCTGCTCGGATCCAGAAAGGCAATATACTGAGGACAGTTCTTCTTCCAATGCCCTTACTTTTTGCAGTAGAAGCATTCCGCCTGACTCTGGTCGGACTTGAGTTTCTTAGTCTAATTAGGCTTGGATGCCCCAGCACTTTGCACTTTTTTTTATTCTTCTTCTTCTTCTTTCCTTTCTTAAAGGATCAACGTCCAGAAGAAGACCCTCCCATCATATTCACTGACTCCTTGTGGAGCTGGTGATCCTTATCAAAGTTCTGTAGCAACCCCAGCAAATCATGGTAGTTGACTATAGGTTTTGTCATTCGATAATGAGTAAGAAAGGGAGGTAGGATTTAGGCAGAGAGTTCAAAATAGCATCCTTCT
>KE505084.1:621130-651875 GCA_000441515.1 Elaeis oleifera
AATTAGATGAAATGAAAGATGAGAAAGATTTGACCAGTTAATCTTAATTCTTTCACTGATTTCATCAAGTCAAATCAAAAAGACTAGGCATAAGCTGGATCAGCCAACTAGTCATAAATCCTCTCACTGACTTCACCAAGTCATGAAGAGAATTTTAGATAAGTTGAACTAGGGACACCTAAATCAGTCATACTGATTTTCTAATTAGTGGGTCAACCCCAATCATTAAGTAATCTGATCTAAACGTGATTCACCACGTTGGCCAAGTAAGTGAGATCGATGGGAAGGATATGCCATTAACTCCAAATAGACTCAATCTATGCGAGTAGTTCTCAATTAATGACCATCGATCAAGACTGTCATACTTACCTTAGACACCAACTAATTAGTCAGTTTCAATTCGATCAACTTATAGACTTGAGTTCGACCACAAAGCTATGATCAAGGTCCGTCTTAGTCTCATCAAAGATATGGACTCTGACCAACTACAACAATTAAGAATTGATCAAGAGAAGAATTGACTCAATCAGAATTAACTATTAATTAGATTTGATCAATTACTAACATAGTCATTATCAATAATTTCTAACTCTAGGTCTAATCCAGTTAAATGGACTTGGCTCGAGCTAACCCATAAACCCATGAATTATGAAATTTATGCCTTAGATCTTTGATTCTCAAATCTAGATCATTTAATTCTCAATTAAGTTTTGGGCTAACATAGGTTGGGTTTGGTGTTTGAAATAGTTTCAAATTTTATAAAATACTTTTATAAACTGTCATACAATCAAATAAACTTTAATTTAGTTCTAACATACAATATATCAGATCTAAAATAAATAAAAAAATATCTCTATTTATTGTTCATCTTTATGAAAAGATCGTGTAGCACTCCTACACGCTATAGGAGAATCCTATCGAATGGGAGAAGAGGGCCATAAAACCCTACTTTCTCCTATGACCAGATGGCTATGGGGATCTATTCAATTTGATTACTACACTACTCAAATTCTGAATTAATTATTTAAATCTAATCTAAATAATTAAAATTAATTTAAAATTATATTATATACAAAATATTCATGTCAAAAATAATGATGCTCTGATACCATTTGAAGAAAAATTGGTAATTCAAAACATACATTTTTTAAAATTTTTATAGTGGAAGATAGTAGATTAAATATTTTAATCTCCTACACATACTTTAGATTAGATCTAAACTATCTTTTAAGGATCTATGACATAAAATTTTGCATATAAAAATCTGACATAAGAAAAACTGCATCGATCATATCGATGCCCTAGATCAGATCTAACTGTTAGATTTAATCGGATGAATTCAGAACTCATTATCTTTGCACAGATCGATGATCACCACTACTGATAAGTATGGTATGAGGTCCTTCCTGATACTGAGCAGCCGCACAGCTCGTTCGACCTCTACAGATCATCTACTTAAAGCTCTGATCGGATCGTCTTTCTTGAGAGTGCTAGCTCGCGCTGAAGGCTCTAAATGGCTGATTCAAGCTCCTTCTTTAGATCACTCGAACTTTTTAGATCAGAAGATGGAGCTTTACAAAGAGGTAGTGGTATGGGAGATTGGAACAAGGCACTCTTGTATTTTCTCTCACACAAAATCTAGAGTCAAACCCTAAAACCCACCCTAGATCTCACGCCCAAAGAGGAAGGACTCTTCCTTTGTTTCTCATGCATAGAAGCCCGCCCCCTCTCTATTTCATGCTCCTCTTTCTTAGAAGGATTTTTCCATGATAAAACCAACTTCTTTGTCGCACAAAAATGGGAGGAATTTAAGATGGGCGTGGAGAAGAGATTGGATAAGGATAAGTGGTTTAAATTAATTTGAATTCAAACTATTTTGAATTCAAACCAAAATCACTTTATTCTTATCCAAGTGGGGCATCAGAAGAGCTGAGGCATGAGACATTTCTCATGCCATTTTCTTCTCAAAATGTCACACAAAATTCAGCCTTCCAAAGGTGGTGGTGCCAAGGTAAGGATAAGGATAAGTTTAGTTATTTTCAAATCAAATTCAAACCATTTGAATTCAAATGATTAACAAAATTTATCCTCATCTAAATGAAACCAGAGATGGGGTGAAAAAGCACTTCTGGGCATGGAAAAAATTCACATAAGAACCAATTTCGTGCATGGAGAAAGGTGGTCGGCATTTAGGGAAGAGTCCAACTTGATTTGGACTCCAAGTTTGAATCCAAATTCAAACCATTTGAATTTAGATTTTAAACTAACCAAATTCTAATCCAAAGGGATCAGAAAGTGGGCAACATTCACTTCTGGGTGTGGAAAAAATTTCACGTAAGAATATTTCTTACATGGAGAAAAGAAGGGCGCAATGATGAGGTGGTGCATGGCTTGATTTAAATTAATTTGAACTTGAATTTTATCCAATTAGGTTCTCAACCAAACTAAATTAGGTTAGATCCAACTAAATCATTGAACCTAATCTAATTAGATAACAAATAATCTCGATTAAATTTTAATCAAATCAAAAATTAATCAAGCTCAAGTTCCAATCAAATCAGAAATCAAACATCCTTAGTGATTAGATCATCTTATAATCTAATCGAGTCAAACTAAATTGAATCTAATTCAATTAGATTTGATCCAAATCTTAATACTCAATTAAATTGAGCTAATTAGTAATCTAATCGCTAATCAATTCTCCTATAATTTATCAATAATTAGTGAATTAATTTATTATAATTTTTATACAAGATTAATCATCAATCAAATTGACGATTATATCCTAGAATGATTCTCAATCGTCGATCAGTCATATGATCAGTCAGAGACTTCTTTTGAGTGTGACCCCATAAGTTCAAACTTAAGTCGATAGCATAGGAATAATCTTTCTATACCAATCAAAGTGATCATCTAGCAATGGTGTCCGACATCTGGATTGGTCGAAAGATTGCAAAGCAATATTTAAGAATCTATCAGTATATGGTTACCATATAATTCATCTCTTTGATCCAAATGCTTAAGGTGACCTAAGGTTTAACTGTCAATCCTGAAAGGTCATCCACATTATATTTCAACTTTTCAATCCATCACATAGATTATCCCGATCGAGATTTTATTGAATTAAACATATTGATGCATTAACTCCTATTTATTTAGAGGGATCAATTCCATCTTGACTCACACACCGACTTCTCAAGTACTGACTGTGCACAGAAATTTTTCATCATTGAATTAAAATTCAGATAGTCTGACATCAAAGTATATTGAGTTGCTTACAAGTCACCATGATGATCTCAGGTTGGAGAGACACTTATACGTATATCCTTCGTGAGCTACTCTTGACAGCAGAGTGCTTAGCAGTTGGTCATTTTCTGTGAGATGTACCCCTACATCTCACTTGCATGCCATGTCAATATCTCCACACTCTTTGGTTAAGAGGATAACCAATGCACATCACACACAACGATCTATACTTGATATAGCTATCATTTTAATAGTAGTATATCATTTGACCATGAACTAGAATTTAAGGACTAAATGATATATCCTCCTATATCGATTCAAATAGTCCTAAGAACTTTATCATAATATGAAGTTCAAATAAGATGTACACAAAGTGATGAAAAATTAATAATATTTATTATTTTAATAATTTATATATAATTATAATAATTAGCTCAACCATCAATAGACTGACGATTAACTTTGGGACATAATTTTCAACACATATTTCAGATCATGATGATGTGTCTGTATGAAGATCCTTGGATGGTTTGCATATGAGATTGGGTATGTGATTTGAATTAGAAAGAGTTTTAATTTATTTAATTTTTTGCATATAAAATTGATTTATAAAAATTTTAACTACACATACGAAACCACTGCACATTCTAATAGAAGGAATGCCTATACCTAGTGATTGGGCTAATACAAAGAGGATGGTAGTCTTTTTAAAATACTTTTATAATTTAACATTACAGATCTCTGGTTCTAAATATGTCACTGCTAATATATTTGTTAGTGAGATTAGTGAAATGAATTGCTTGCTAAAGTAATGGAATGAAAGTCAGAATTTGAAGCTTAGATTGATGGCTACAAGAACGAAATTTATGGGAAGGATATTGACATAATGAATAAGCTTATTTATATTACATCTACCTTTGATTCTTGGCAAAAGATGGCATATGCAAACTTTGCATTTGTTGATATGTATGGGGTTGAAAAGGGACAGGATATGTTAAAAAAAGTAAAGGAGGTAGCATTTGAGTTATTTGAAGAATATAGTAAGAAAATTGCTCTCCCATTATTTAGATCTACTTTAAAAAAATAGGTAGTGAAACTTCATCTACCTCTTCAGTGAGTATCATAACTTTTGAGGATGACTAAGCTGGAAATATGATGTGGATCGGTATCAATAACATCTCTTTGGACATATGGATGGTAAAATAAGTTAGATAAGTATCTAGGCAAAGACATTGAGCCGCAAAGGATGGACTTTAATATCTTTGCTTGGTGAAAAGTTAATTGTTCTAGATTTCTTATTCTCTCACTAATGGCTCGAGAGGTATTAGCAGTCTCCATCTCAATAGTAGCCTCAGAGGCTGCTTTTAGCATAGATGGTAGAGTACTTGATGCGTTTAGGAGCTCTTTAACTCCTAAGATTGTGCAAGCACTCATGTGCACAAGATTGGCTTTGATGTTCATCTCAGCTTACTATGAAAGAAGATTTGAAGGACCTTGACAAATTTGAACAAATATTTAGTTCCACCTTCTATTTTTTATATATTTTTTAATAATTTTAAATTAGAATTATTTTATTTAAAGTTGATAAATTATTTTATTTTTTTATTCATAGAATTTGATAATCTATCAATGAAATCTTCTGTATCAGTTACTGAGGTTCAATCACATCAAATGTTGGCTTGGAGTTGATGCTGACTGACTATCTACTAGTTTGACATTAAAGGCTTAGAGCTTTACTTTTTTATTTATTTTAGTAGTTGTACTATATCTATATTATAATTATGGATTATATATAGGACATGTCACATTTTTACGGGTTTGTATTTGAAAGATTGAAAGTTTGTTTCGTGGTTAGTTGTTTTTGACTTTTATAATCATTGTGGACCATTGACAGATTTTATGGATTGTGATGTATGTGTTTGTGAGGGAGACAGTAGATAGTGGCAATGTTGCAATAGTTGTATGACTTATTTGGTTGGTTAGTTTGATTTTCAGCAGGTTTGGCTATGTATTTTTATGGTTGTGTACTCAAGAATCAATATCATATCTGTTGGTTGGTTTGATTTGATTGCTGACTTATAATAATATTATATTGATAGATTATAAAAGCTTGAGGTAATTTTATTGAATTGAACTTTCTTTTTTTTGAATAATTTATTGTTGATTTGAATTTGAATAACAATATTACCCAAGTATAATTTTGTAGCCTAAATAATAAAATTATTAAATAACTTAACAAGTCCAAACTAAACCAAAAGTCCAGCACAGAGAAGTCCAAAACCAAATTACTGAATTGAACTGAACTGAACTGAACTGAAATTATTTTGGATTAGTTTATTTGATTTTAAGCTACTTCGGTTCCATTTGGTTTATAAATACAAATTCAAAAATTCAATTTTTAGAACTTCAGTCCGATTTAAATTGAAAAATCGAATGCACACGGCCCCCAAATTGTGAAAGGATATATTCAATTTAAGGAAACATGCAATTTCAATTTTTATTCATCTTTATTAATTTAATTACTGGTGTATTACTAACACTCCTTTAAAAATAATTGTAAGGTATTAGAGGATCTTAACATCCACCATCTATGGGGCATGCTTGGTTGGATGGACCTGGGCTTTAGAATGGGAATGAGAACGAGTGACTTTCATTTCAGTTATTTGGTTGGGTAGAGTTCCATCTCTATTCTACTTTTATGGGAAAATGCAAATGTCTCAATTCCTTCAAATCCAATCCTAACTCTCTTCCAAAATTCAAATTTTATTCCTATTTCGATTCTGGTGGTAGAATTAAACATAGGGAGTATAGCCATTTTGATTTCCCTTCTAATCTATTTTGATCCCAATTCCGGTTATGAACCACACATGCCTTAGATGTGAAGATTAGTCATCCCATAATTAATACCTTACTATTAATAGTCATCCCATAATTAATACCCATAATTAATACCTTACTATTAATCAAAACCCTTGGGTATACCATCCTCCTCTTTTAACTCATATTTTCATTATGTTTACAAAATAACTTTACAAAAAGACTCTAACCATTATGCTGGCATTTGTTTGGCATGCATGGCAAATCTAATATATATATATATATATATATATTAAAATGAAGGCATTTGGTTGGCAGAGCCTCCGTCTGCCATATGTGTCAAATGTGAATGCCTCCATCTGCCAAGTGTTGAAAAAAAACAATACGAACAAGGGCCCTAGGAAGGCGCTGGAATACACGCGGGCACTCAAGAGGTTGGGGAAGGGCGGCCGTTTGACATGTGCATCAGGAATAGACACTGTGTTGGTGGGCGAGGTGGCAAGAGTTAGCCCATCGGAAGAATGTGATGGTGGGGTGGGGAGGGAGTAGGAGAGCTCGAGGACCTCCTTGACATCAATTGCCAAGATGCGAACATCGGCGTCATCAAGGGTGCGCTCCATGATGGAGGCGGGTAGGTGTTGGCAATGATTTAGGAGGTAAATCTTCATGGGCAGTTCGGAGATGTCAAGATAGGAGGGGAAGGTATTTCGCTTCCGGTGGGGGTCATCGATGGATGGTGGGACATGTGATGCTGGCGGTGGTAGAAGAGGAGGAAGTGCAAAGGCCTTTTATCTCCTTGGCAACGGTCACCACCATCTCTTGGTCATATCAGAACTGGCTCAGTTGCCGGTCCTCTACGAGCAATCGCACCTCCTCTAAGCCCTCATTGCCGTCTTCCTCTTCCTCCCTTGCCGAGCCCTACTACTCGCTCAGGAACTCTCTTAGAGCTTCGAGAGCTTGGGAGCTAAAAAATGGTGGGTCATTATCGTCGTCATCTACATCGCCATCCTTAGTGGCGGCGCTCAACCTCTCTTCCTCTTTTGTGGGTGTATTTTGGAAAGGACCAAGTTGATGATTGGGGTGGCATGTAGTTATGGAAAAGACCATGTGGGGGCATTTTAGGTGAACCAAATTTCTCCCTTTTAATTTAGCTTGCCTTTTTCAAGTCAAAATGATAGCGCCACCCATTTAGTAGGGGATGAATAGGAGCGAGCTTAGCCTGTTTAAGTTGACTCAACTAGTTGTTGGTTGGACCCTTTTTCTTTTTTTTTTCTTCAAAAAAATCATATCAATTCCTTATTGGGATCTCACAAACCGCTGTCTATCACTTCAAAATTATTTTTGCGATCAAATATCATACATTGATATATTTCTTCCATCCTAAACTTCAAGATGCTATTGCTGTTAGTGGCAATGATGGCCAATCAATAACATTGTCGACGTTGTCATTAAAAAAGTTAGAGGTGTGCGAGGAGAGAATCGAAGAAGAAGAGGAAAGAGAGATGAAAGGGTTTAAAATGGTTAAAGATAAAAATGAAAAGAAATGATGTATTAGAAAGGAGCTTCGTGGAATCAGTATCGTTGGATCTTCGCAAGATTTATTCGATAGCTTATAATACACGCTATATATAAAATATAATTTTTTAATTTTTTAATTATTTTTAAATATATATAAATAGATATAATAAATAGATAAATAAATTAATATTATTTTAAAAATTATATTTATATATCGCATGAATTACAAATTAGTATCAATTTAATTTGCAAGCCAATGATATGCATTTTTATTTTTCGATTTACATCATCAGCTGTACACATGACGACCATGTTATTAATACATGATGTCCGCCCAACACTGGAGTTATAATTTGGACAGTGCATCTCGACCCACAGGTTGCACCTTACAACTAGCCCAGCTTTGCCTCAACCCTACATTGGATGATAACAAATCATATATATTATAATAATAATATATTTTATTATATTTGTTATTATATAATAATATATATTATTCTAACAATAATATGTGGTTGTTGTCGTTGTTTCATTTCCCTTTATGTTTTCACTCCACACTGATGTTAAGGCACGCGCATAACACGTGCTAGCTCGTATTAATGAATTATTGTACGCCATGGGTCTGTTGCCGCCCATGCCCCTTCTAAAACCCTCTTCCCGTATCACGATTTGTTCCTCTCCTTTGCTTTTCGCCTTCGGAGGCTCTTTCTTCTCCCGTTCGGTACCATGGCGGAGCTCAAGAAGCTATCGGAGAGCCGGGACCTCACCCGGATCGAGCGCATCGGCGCCCACTCCCACATCCGCGGCCTGGGCCTCGACTCCTCTCTCGAGGCCCGCGCCGTCTCCGAGGGCATGGTCGGCCAGCAGTCCGCCCGCAAGGCTGCTGGCCTCATCCTCCAGCTCATCCGCGAGGCAAGATCGCCGGCCGCGCCATCCTCCTCGCCGGCCAGCCCGGCACCGGCAAGACCGCTATTGCCATGGGCCTCGCTAAGTCCCTTGGCCAGGAGACCCCCTTTGCCACCGTCTCCGGCTCCGAGCTCTTCTCCCTCGAGATGTCCAAGACCGAGGCCCTGACCCAGGCCTTCCGCCGCGCCATCGGTGTCCGCATCAAGGAGGAGGCCGAGATTATCGAGGGCGAGGTCGTCGAGATCACCATCGACCGCCCGCCGCCGCCGCCGGAGGCAGCGCAAGCGGCTCCTCCGGCCAATCATCGTCTGCCTTCAAGACCGGGAAGCTGACGCTCAAGACTACCGACATGGAGACGGTGTACGATTTGGGCAACAAGATGATCGAGGCGCTGACGAAGGAGAAGGTGCAAAGCGGGATGTGATAGCCTTGGATAAGGTTTCCGGGAAGGTCACGAAGCTGGGGCGATCCATCGGACGGTCCAGGGACTACGACGCGGTGGGACCCAATACGAAATTCGTGAGGTGCCCTGAGGGGAGCTGCAGAAGAGGAAGGAGGTCGTGCACTGCGTCACCCTTCATGAGATAGATGTCATCAACAGCAGGTTTGGTGTTCTCTCTTCCTCCCAAAATTTCTTTTCGTTTCTTTTTCCTTCTCTACAAACTCTGCTGCTTTGAGATGGTGTGCCATTGGGAGATTTGGTGAAGTCGTTGATACATTTGTTGACTTTTTAAGGAATCTTTCCTTTGGTTTTCTAAGCTTATACTGTACATGATATGTTGGATTTTATTCCGAACAGAAAGCTTAAGTTTTGGCAGTTTACTGCTACTCATTTGTAGGGTTCTAGGACCGTTGAATTAAATTAAGTCTGTTGCAACTCAGGCTTTTTGGTTCAGCTTATCTGTAAGCAATCGAATGGATGAATATTTTGACAATCTGTGCCAGGATGGCATCAAGTAGGACAATTTCATGTAACACATGTTTCATATTAATTCTTAAATTTTCTCGGAAGCACTGCTGCATAAATGGTACAATTGTACTCACAGTTGGATATTCCTGGATAAAGAGGGATAAATGGGATAGTTGTAAAAGGATTTATGGGGCTTGGGTGTGTTCGCTTTGACCAGCAATAGATTTTATTGGTGACATAGGAATTAATTGGGGAATGTCAAGTTGCTTGTGGCTGGTCTTGATGTAAAATTGACACATGATTGGAAAATCTCAAGACATACGATTATGTGTCCTTTTGGGTGATAAGGTAAAGTTTAGATTAGCTTTGATGCAGATTAAGTAGGCATTGGCTACTAGGCTTTAAATTAAATTTGATGCAGATCATGCCATATACATTTTGTGGATAGACATGCATCAAACCCAAAACCTTGCGAAAGTATATGGTAAAGATTCAAAAAAGATAGCTTGAGAAAATTATTTCTTATGTGAACTATTTTCCATAGCTCTGATGATGATTAGGCACATTATAAATTCATTGAAATGCTTATTTGATTTTCATAAAATGTAGTCCATTCAATCTGCTTTGATATGAACATTATTGAGATGAATTTTTGGATGTATTGTATTCATCTGCATTGATATACATTTATCCATCTTGTTATGTATTGTAGCATACTAACATATGGATCTATAATGGTAAAAAATGATCAGTTTATTCCTACAAATACAGCTGGTTTCTATCACGTTGGTAATCATGCAACATTTATTTATGATAGGGGAATATACTTTAAACCTTGGTCGAATAGCTATTGATTATTGTATGCTGTATTTGGAGTCAGATCCTTGAACTAATCTATTGCAGGATTGTGACTGGTGGATGAAAGAGTTATTTTGAAGAAGAAAGGAGCAAGAAGGAAAAGAGTGAGAGAGAGAGAAACATAGAAGAGCCAAATAATCTTTGCTATGTTTAGAAAAATATTTCTTTTCCTTGATTAATAGAATCATTTTCTATGTGGTCCCTTTGAACTACATATTTGAAGGTTGGATCTATTCATTAAAAAGTATTGATTTGGTACATTTCTTACATATAACTTTTGTCCTCCCTTAAACAACTGAGCAACATTTGCTTCAGTTTGCAAGGCCGCGACTAGAACTAATGCCAAAAGAAGAAAGAATATTGAGGGAAATCTTTTGATCCCCTTTAAATTTCACAGTAGACATAAACACAAACTTTCAATCCCCTTTGAATTTCATTATATATTATATAATACTAAAATGATTAAAATATCTTTTCATTGACTAGTACTCAGTTTTTCCCTACTCATTATAAAAAGCTGAAGCCAATCTCCCAAGAAAAATTTCATAGCAGCAGCAAACAATATACCTTACATATAAATTTCCAAAACCCTTTGAGGTTCAAACTAGCCCCAAAGGAGTTTTTTAGAGACTCCTATGACTAGTGGTGTTAAGTAACACTGTTTCACATAACTTATTTTGAAGTTGTCAATCATGCTTGTAGGTCATCCCACTATTGGCATGAATTCACAAATTGGCCCTAGAGAAGTGTTTTTATAGACTCCTATGTTTGAGCACAATTAAGTATTATTTTGCATAATGTATTATCAAGTTGTTAGTCATGCGTATAGGTCATTCTATTATGGGTATGAACTTAAATAATGTATTGTTTGTGAATACTTCTTTGAATGAAGAAATGGAAGCTTTTGGTTTAAAACTCTTGGGTATTGCTTGATTTTAACATTTCTCATTTTCTTTGGATGCAACATGCAGATTTTCTTTCATATTAGCATCTTAGTTTAACTATATTTGAGCAAAACACCTGTGGAGGTTCAAGTGAGGTAGTGTGGAGTGTTTAGCTCTGTGTTTGGAGGGTATTGTTGCAGTAATAGAAGTGTGATGTTGCTTTTTGGCAAGGTCTGCATGAGGCTAGTGCAAATAATCAGTGGATGCCTGCTGAAGGTCATGTTAGAAGAGGTAAAAGAATTCCATCCAAAGAAAAAAGATGAGGTAAAAGGAAAAGCAAGAAAATTTGGACAAGCATTGTACTTGTTAGAGGATGAAAAGGCAAAATTGGAGGATAGCAAGGTACGTCGTCTTGGTACTGGGCCCATATCCTATCTTTGCGTCGGTATGCCTGGTATAAGGGCCGGTTCGGCATATTGAGTATCGGTATGCCCCTCCCCCATACCATGTATTGGTACCAAACCAATATGATATGGTATGCCTTGTACCACCTGGTTTGTTATAGTATAGCATACCTTGGAGGATAGAGAACAAAATATAAGCATACATATGCCTAATTGCATAAGCAGTTTGATAAAGCACCATCCTAGTTGGACATGTAATGGAAAACTGTTAATTGTAATTGTAGGTCTACTTGAAGCTGCAAAGAGGTGAGTGATGAACTAGAAGAATTGCTAGCACACTCTATTTTGATGCCATGTTATACTTAGTGGAAGAGGCATAAAAATGTACAAATAGTCTTCATTAATGTATAAATAGTCTTCATTCTTAGCAGCTACATCGAATTACTAATACATAGGCAAGTTCATGCGTAGTTGATTACCCTAGCAAGCAATATGTTACATTTATTTAAGTTGATCCTACCTAGTGCGGTTAGTTTGAACATGTATGCCTTGGACATGGTCCTACATGGCTACTTAGAATAGGCTAACATGCTAAGCATGAAAGGTTGTTGATTATGTATTTTATGAGAATATTGTGATTGCTATGTTGCATCCGACATAGTCTTTGTACTTATCCATATTAATTTCTTGGTGGCTTTGTTCCATCAAATTTGGACTGTCTTGACCTAGGGGATGCACCATCATTGATGCAAATTAACACTGAGCATCAAACAAGCTTGGTCGGATTTGAGTTGGGCTATTGCTTAATATCTGGCTACGTACTGGCCCAAGTTTGGATCAGCTTGGACTTGGGCCTATTTTGTTAACTAGGACTTGCATAGAAGACAGATTCAAGGCCTAGCGTGGTTTGGGCCCATTTAGTTCCTATTGAGCCCTAGCTCCACTAGATTAAAGATTTATTTTAAGAACTTTATGGAAGGCAAAGTGAGTGCAATTAGTCTTCAAAGTATTTCATATACATTGCTTGGATAAGTGCTTTATATTGTATTGATAGAAAGTGAAATCTTCATTTCAGCCAAGGTAGGAGTGTGATAAGACCTATTTAAAAGACTTAAAGCAAACATGAGATGAAAGAAACCTTGGACATTATGTATTCGGTGTAAGCTACCTTTTCAAGAACCCAAGGCATATTATGAAAAGGAGAGGGGCATATGGTTTAGGGTCAATCTAAGAGCCGAGCCTGTTGGATTTCTACAGATGCTAGTGCATGTGGATTTCAAAATAATTTTTTAAATTCAAAATACAGTGAAAAATTAGATTAAAATAATTTTAATCTAATAAGCATGTATTCATCATATGAAAGCACCTACGGATCTAGTTCATATATTAAATTAACATAAATTAATTTTAGTATAAAGAATAAAAGTCTGTGATCAAGTTGCATACCTGAATCGCTTTTTTTTTGCTTCAAACCTGTAACTGGGGTTGAATCTAGTTTAATTCCTAGATCTGGGGTTGAGCAGGTTCTGAATCAGCAGCATAAGTGTCCTGCCTCTACGGGTATCCATAAGGTCGATTTGGATTGGTTCTTCTTGAAACAACTCACTTGAACTCAAAGCCTGAATAGGCTTGAATCAAGCCTGGATAGGGATCAATCCTTGATCTATTTTCTTAATTCTTGAATGAACCAACCTTTATTTGATATTTCTTTCTTGATTCTTGAAGAAATCAAGAACCTTTCTTGATCTCTCAACTAATCAAGAACTAATCAAGAAGTAGTTGGAACAACCTTCCAACAAACTTGAGAGGAAGAAGAACTCCAACAACTTTATGGTGCCAACTCTTGACACCAACAAGATGTTGCCGCCCACCTCTCTCCAAGATCCAAGAGAGAGGATGCCTAGAGAGAGAGGGCGTGGGCTAGAGAGAGAGGAGAGGGGCATTGGGCATAGTGAGGGTGGTGGCAAGGAAGGAATTATGAGATTGATTTGAGAGGTAAGGCTAGGGTCCTTTAAATAGACAATATAAGGGAGTCCTAATCAAATTAGGATCTCTTCTTCTATTAGAAATCCTAGCCTAAAGCTTCTTAGACCAAATCAAAGTGGTGCCACCTAGCCTAGACCCACATCCACATTGGGCTTGGGCATCCTATCATATGGGACCCAATTAAACATGCTCTAATCTGCCCATATGGTTTCATAAATTCAATTTAAGGGTTCTTGATCAAATCAAGATGAATTTTCAATCAAGAAAATCAAAAAACTCTTTTTTGATTTAATTCAAGTCATAAATTGAGCATCCAACTATTGGAGCTTATTAAATCAAATTCAATTAGATTCAAATCAAGTGTAAGAAATGGCTAATGCTTATCATATAAGTAAACTAACCATAAGAGGAATTGTGTTCACCCAGATGCTAGCAAGATTAATATGAACCCAATAGGATTTTTCTAAATCCCTACAAATTGGTACTTCATAAGCTCAATTTTAACCAATCCAGATCTTCTTCTTTTGATGTGTGATCCCATAGATTCAATTCTGACTGGTAGTGAGACATATCATGATCTCTATCATAGGTATCTTTGAAATTTCTTTCAGTGAGTCAGAACAGTTGCACTTTAGTTCGACAAGGATCATTGATCCAAAACGATCTTATTGAGCTCTCAAATCCACCAGTGACATCTAGCAATATGTCATGGCAATCCAGCAGAATTGAAAAAGAATCTCTAGATGTCGTTAATGTGTGATACAATCTTTTTATCGTGAGTCCCGACTAGATGGCAGGTTATGAATAAATCGTCAAGCCTCATCATCAGTCATATGAAAGATTTGATCAACTCAAGTTCAATAGTGATTTCAAATGAAAACTCTTTTCCATCAATCACACTGTTATGACCATAGACTTGTGGACTCAGCTTCTCAAATCTCATAGGACTACTCTCTATCAAGATCGATAGATCCCATCTAGATGCACATCTTACTCCTACAGTTCAGCCAACTGCAGCCAACATCCACTATAAAGACTCATAATCGAAGCAATGCTTATGTGTAGTCAAACTACAGTAGCCTTTCTACGAGCAACTGTGACACCGCAAGTCAAAGGATCAGTCACACACCTACAACATCGAGATGATCACTGACGATGAATAGAAATCCATGTGATCTTTCGTATGGTCACGCTTAGTACTAATTGTTCTCTAACAACTATCCGCATTTGCCGCTTAGTGTTTCTACATCGTAGATTAGAGATTCATCTATCCCGAATGAAGTGAACAGTGTGCTAGTCTATCTGGATGGATCATCGTCCCCATGACTTGTCTATGATCGAGAGTAATTTAGGAATCGATCATACATGCTTCTAATTTTCAATAATTGAGAATATGTATCGTAACATTAATTCCAAGAATGATTCAAGAACACATAATACTTGAGTGGAAAAAAAAATTTGCCCTTTATTGATTAAATTAATAATTTAAGTATAAATTTGTGTCATAGAATAAAAATGTGTTAGCCAATAATTGACTTCTAAGACATACATCTAACAATCTTTCACTTAGATTAAAGCCAATTGACGATTAATTTAAGCTCCATCTTCTCAAAATGAGCTTCTATTTTGGGCTGGTTCAACTGTTTTGTTAGTGGATCTGCCACGTTATCCGTGAAGTCTACTCTTCGTATCTCGACATATTGTTCTCGAGGTAGTCGCATATGATATGGAACCATTGCTCCATGTGTTTGGATTTCTGATGAGATCGAGGCTCCTTAGCAAGTGTTATAGCTTCATTGTTGTTGCAGTACAATGGTATGGCATCCAATGTCATTACACCAAGTTTCACAGCAAATTTTTGAACTAGAAGCCCTCTTTTGCAGCATCCAAAGCGGCGACATACTTAGCCTCTATGGTCGAACCTGCGATGATATTTTACTGGGAACACTTTTAGCTCATTGCACTATTATTGCAAACGAACATATATCCTGATGTAGATTTTCTATCATTAGGATCCGACATAAAGTCCAAATTTGTATAACCTTCAATGCGTAATTCAGGTGCTCCTCTAAAGGTCAAGAATAAATCCTTAGTCCTTCGTAAATACTTAAGGATGTTCTTCGCAGCTATCTAGTGCTCCTCATCTGGATTCGACTGAAACCTGTTTGTGACACTCACAGCAAGGGCAATATCAGGTCGAGCACATCGCATGGTGTACATGGGGCTCCCTATCGTCGAAGCATAAGAGATTCTACTTATGCGCTCGATCTCCTCAGAAGTGGTAGGACACATCGTCTTGGAGAGTCGAATACCATATCTAAGAGGTAGCAAACTCTTTTTGGAGTTTTCTATGCTGAACCGCTTCAGTATTTTCTTTATGTACAGCTTTTTTGACAGACCAAGTATCAGTCTAGATCTATCTCTATAGACTTTTATCCTAAGGATATAGGACGCTTCTTCTAGTTCTTTCATGGAGAATTCGTTAAACAATCAAGTTTTGATTGAGGTCAGCATGGGAATATCATTTTCAATATGGAGGATGTTATCTACGTATAGTACGAAGAAGACAAATGCGCTCCCACTGATCCTTTTATAAGCATAAGGTTTCTCTTTATTTTGATGAAACCAAACGATTTGATTGCATTATCAAAATAAAGATTCCAGCTCCGAGAAGCCTGCTTTAGTCCATAGATGGATCTTTGTAACTTGTAGATTCGGTGATCTCTATCATCGGACGTGAAATCTAGAGGTTGCTCCATATAGATATCTTTCTTAAGATATCCATTCAGAAAAGCAGTTTTCACATCCATCTGTCAAATTTGATAATCATAATAAGCTGCAACAGTAAGCAATATGCGGATGGATTTCAGCACGGTTATAGGTGAAAAAGTGTCATGATAGCTAATGTCTTTGTGCTGACTATAATCCTTCGCCATAAGTCTTGCCTTATAGGTCTATCTTACCATCGGCATCTATTTTTTTTATAGATCCATTTACACCCAATGAAATAATTTCCTCAAGTGGATCCATTAAGGTTCATATCTGGTTCGAGTGCATTGAGTCAATTTCTGACTTTATTGCATCTAATCATTTTTCGAAATTGATGTTCGACATTGCTTCGTCAAAAGTACTAGGATCATCATCATGACCTCCATCTCCTACAAGGAATGATTCTTCTACATTTCTTTTAGCATACCCATATATCTTTCAGGAGGATAGAAGATTCTACCTAATCTACGAGGTGGAGGTGGAACATTAACTACTGGCTCATCATGGATGGGTTTATGAGGATCTATAGCTCGTTGCTTTTCAGAGACATTCTCATCGAGCTCAATTAACCTCCCACTGCCATCATCTTGGATAAATTATTTTTCTAAGAATGTGGCATTGCGACTCACTATCATATTGTGGCCATGTGGAAAGTAAAAGTAATACCCCGTGGATTTCTTGGGATACCCTATAAAGCGAATTACAACATATCTATCCTCTAACTTATCAGTCTTCTGTCTCTTGACATAGGCTAGATATCCCTAAATCTTGAGATAACTCAGACTCGACTTCTTACTGTACCATATCTCATATGGTGTGGTAGGAACGGATTTTGTAGGAACCCTATTTAGAATATGCATCGCGGTAAGTAAAGCATGTCTCCAAAAAAATAAAGATAAATCAGTGAAGCTCATCATGGATTGAACTATATCCAATAGGGTCTTATTTTTCTTTCGGATATTCCGTTGAGTTGAAACATGCCGGAAGGAGTCCATTGAGAGACTATATCGTTCTTCTTAAGATATCCCAAAAATTTAGTACTTAGATATTTCCCTCGATCAGATCATAGGATTTTGATTGGTTTACCTGTTTGCTTCTCTACCTCATGTTTGAATTCTCTGAATCTTTCAAAGGCTTCAGACTTATATTTCATGAGAAACACATATCTGTACTGTGATAGATCATCAGTAAAGGTAATGAAGTAGCTATAACCACTCTTGGCCTGTACATCAAATAGACCACATACATCGGTGTGTATCAGAGCTAGTAACTCAGTGGCCCTTTCTCCTTGTCCTACAAAGGGTAATCTAGCCATTTTTCTCGAAGGTATGATTCACAGGCCGGAATTGACTCAGATTTAACGAAGTCAAGGATCCCATTCTTTTTCAGTCTGTTTATCCTGTCTTTTCCAATATGGCCAAGCTTATGGTGCCACAAGTACTTATGGTTAAACACATCTTTGGGTCTCTTTTGGTTTACGACGCTCACTACTTGTTTAGGTTTATATTAGCATCAATATGCCAGTGATAAAGACTGTCAATCAAAAGATCAGATGCAACTAATTTATTTCGTAAGGAATAATAGTCTTTACTAAATTGAAAATAAATCCATCCTGTGCTAGTACTGAGATCGAAATCAAATTTCGGTTAGCTACAAGAACAAAATAACAGTCTTTTAAATCTAATTTAAAGCCTAATGGTAATTGAAGAGGGTAGGTTCCAGCGGTTTTTATAGCAACTTTTGCTCCATTGTCGATCCGAAAGATCATGTCACCTTATCTCAACCTCCTACTTCCTTATAGACCCTATATTGAAGTATATATATGAGCACTAGAATCAGAGTTCAATACCCAACTAAAAGTAAAAAAATCGTTAGGTTAGATTCTATTATGAGCATACCTCTAGAAGGTTGTTCATTTTTTTTTTATCTTTAGGCTCTCTAGGTAAGACGGACAGTTTCTTCTCCAATAGCCGTCGGAGTTGCAGTGGAAACACTTTTCCTTCTCCATAGCTTTCTTCGGAGTGTCCTTCTTAGGTTTACTCTCCTTCTTCTGCTTCTTCGCAGGTTTATTCTTTTTCTTTCTTCGAGATTTTCTCTTGGAAGATGCCTGCTCAACAGCAAGAACAAAGCCTCTTGAACTTTTCAAGATACCCTCAGTAGTGATCAGCATGTTGATCAACTTGGATAAATTACAGTGTAATTTGTTCATATGGTAGTTTACGATAAACTATCCAAACGAATTAGTCAGAGATTGGAGGATCAAATCCATCTTTAACTCCCTCTGCATAGTAAAGCTCGAGCTTCTCAAGCTTCTTGATCATTATCATATAATGATCGTGGACAGACTGCCTCTTGTGCATCTTCATATTGAACAACCGTTTGGACAATTCGAAGCGTGCGGTCCGGTTTTGCTCATCGTACAACTTTTACAGGTGAGTGATCATGGCACGGGTAATGGGCATGTGCTCATGTTGGCTCTGCAACTCGTTTGACATGGACGTCTGCACATAGCATTTTACCCTAAGGTCATCCTCCATCCACTTGTTTAGAGCAGCTCTTTGCTCTGTCGTAGGATGGGCTAGTAAAGCTGGAGCGTCCTGAACGAGTACATACCCAATCTTCTCGGATATCAGGACTATCCTGAGGTTTCTGAGCTAGTCTTTAAAATTTGTGCCAATCAGACGGTTGGTTTCAAGGATGCGGGCTAGAAGGTTAGAAGTCGATATTATTTATCTGTGAGAGTAGAGATTCTAGTTAGATATTTGTACTTAATTTATATTTGCTCTAGGAACTTTTAGATGCAAATAGACTCCTACTATTTTTCGGATTTTGATACTCGGATGAAAACAAAATCCGACACAACCAAGGCAAAGTTTTTAGTAGATGCTATGGTCCCATCGATGCTGTGCGCCTCATCTAACAGTTATTGGTGACACACATCGATGCATAGGCAACTCTTTGCCTAAATGCTTCTCTAAGCATATTGTAACGACTTGATCTCTAAGTCATATGAGCTCAGATAACACATATTGCCCCACTCCTTAGTTAAGTTAGACCCACCGTTCACAAGCAGATGTGAAGCCGTCATTGAGTCCCTTAGATAACACATATTGGGCCTAACGTCATCTTCACCCTGGAGCAACTCTTTGCTAATAGAGTGGTTGCGTATTTCGATGCAAGTGAACCACTATAACCTGCCGAAAACAGTCAACGCTAGTAGCGCGTTCGCACTTCTACAACGATGGAAGACCATAAGGCTTCATATTAATTGGGGAGGTTTAGGTTAGGTCTCATCTAATCAGTCATCACATGATCGATCTAACTGGTATGGGCTAAATCAAAACGTCTTAGTAACTAATGAACCCAATCATCCAATTGGTCAGGTAAGTGAGATCGACGAGAGTATACGTCATTAACTCACCATTGGCGAAATTGTCTAAGTGAGTAGCTTCCAAATTAAAATTATCGATCGAGACTTGCTTTAGACTCCAAATGGTTTATTGGTTTCAATTAGTTAGCTTAGGTGAATCAAGTTCGAGTCATAAAGCCAAATTAGGTTTTTAGGTTGACTTGATTGTACATATGGGGTTTAATCGACTCAATCTACAATACTTGTAGAATCATAAGCTCAATTGATTTAACCCAAATCAACATTTGACTTGATTTGATCAATAGCTACATCGATTTCGATCCAATATGATTTTATCATAACCTAAGATGCAATCCAATTATATGACCTAATGTAAAAACTACCCATGCCCAATGATTCATATACACACTAATTTCAGACCATAAAAATAATTTTCAGATCTAAATTCATTGCATGAAAAGTAAGTTTTTGGTTCTTGAAACGTTTTCAGAACATGCATGTAATCATATATCATATATGAAAAATTGCAGGCCTAAACATACCATCATATATCGCATATACGAAAATTCAGATCATAGAAATTTAATTCTAACCTATGCATGTTTTCATATATCACATATATAATTAAAAATCAGAACTAAAATATTTTGCAGATCTGAACATAAACACATACATCGTATGTATGAATCAAAATCAGAATTTTAAAATATTTTTAAAATTTTATACTACTTTCATATATATGAATATGTGGTTCTGATATCACTGTTGGATTTCTACAAATGCTAGTGCACGTGGATTTTAAAATATTTTTTAAATTCAAAATGCAATGAAAAATTAGATTAAAATAATTTTAATCTAAGCATACATTCATCATATGAAAGCACCTACGGATTTAGTTCATATGCTGAAATTAACATAAACTGATTTTAGTAGAAAGAAGTAAAAGTCTGTGATCAACTTGCATACCTGAATCGCTTTCTTTGCCTCAAACTTGTAACTGGGGTTGAATGCAATTCAATCTCTGGATCTAGGGTTGAGCAGATTTTGAATCAGCAGCACAAGTGTCCTGCTTCTGCGGATATCCACAGGATCGATCTAGATTGGCTTCTTTTGAAATAACTCATTTGAACTCAAAGTTTGAATAAGCTTGAATCAAATCTGGATAGGGATCAACCTTTGATCTCTTTTCTTAATTCTTGAATGAACCAACTCTTATTTGATTTTCTTTCTTGATTCTTGAAGAAACCAAGAATCCTTCTTGATCCCTCAACTAATCAAGAACTAATCAAGAAGTAGTTGTAACAACCTCCTAACAAACTTGAGAGGAAGAACTCTAATAACTTTGTGGCATCAATCGTTGACACCAACAAGATGTTGCCGCCCACCTCTCTCCAAAATCCAAGAGAGAGGATGCCTAGAGAGAGAGGGTGTGAGCTAGAGAGAGAGGAGAGGGGCGTTGGGCACAGTGAGGGTGGCGGCAAAGAAGAGAATTATGAGATTGATTTGAAAGATAGGACTAGGGTCCTTTAAATAGATAACATAAGGGAGTCCTAATCAAATTAGGATCCATTCTTCTAATCATGTTAGAAATCCTAGCCTAAAGCCTCTTGGACCAAATCATAAGGGCGCCACCTAGCCCAGACCTATGTCCACATTGGGCTTGGGCATCCCATCATATGGGATCCAATTAAACATGTTCTAATCAGTCTGCATGGTTTCATAAATTCAATTTAAGAGTTCTTGATCAAATCAAGATGAATTTTCAATCAAAAAAATCAAGAAACTCTTGCTTGATTTAATTCAAGCCATAAATTGAGCATCCAACCATTGGAGCTTATTGAATCAAATTCAATTAGGTTCAAATTAAGTGTAGGAATTGGCTAATGCTTATCATATAAGCAAACTAACCACAAGAGGAATTGGATTCACCCAGGTGCTAGCAAGGTTAATATGAACCAATAAGATTCTTAAATCCATACAAATTGGTGCTTCATAAGCTCAATTTTAATCAATCTAAATATTCTCTCTTTGATGTGTGACCTCATAGGTTCAATTTTGACTGGTAGTGAGACATGCCATAATCTCTATCATAAGTGTTATGGTGGTATCATGGATGCCTTGAATTCGTATCCGGGACGTAGATTTGGAGGCATGCTGAACCATATGCTTGCTGTGAAGAGGCATGCTGAGCCATATGCTTGCTGTGAAGAGTTATATCTATGCTGAGATGAGCTATCCTGATATGAGCTGAGCTATATCTATGCTAAGATGAGCTATCCTGATATGAGCTGAGTTATCCTGAGCTTCATTTATGTCGATAAGAGCCAAAGTATGATGAACCGGTACCGCCGGCCGTATCGATCGGCCGGTGGTATGGTTCGGTATGGTTTCGTACCGTATCGAACCGACGAAGGCGACCTGAATCGGAAGAAGAAAAGAGAGAGAGAAATAGAGAGAGGAGGAAGAAAGAAAAGAGGGAGGGAAGGAGCCGATGAGGTCGCCGGACGGCCTCCGACTGGCCGCTGTGGCCGTCGGAGGGCGCAGTCCGCGCGCGCGGCGCCGCGGGCGTGAAATAGGGGTGTCGCTCCTGTTCACGATTTTTAAAAAGATAGTTTAAGTGAAGCCGGCAAATAGTTTGCCGGCTTCATGATTTTTATTTTTTTAAAATAAATCTATTAAGTCGGCAATGTAGTTGCCGACTTCATGAGTTAAATCAAAAAAAAAATCAGCGTCTGCTCGTCGACCATCGGGGGCCTCGCGACGGAGGAGCCGTTCGTCCGGTAGGTCCCTCCCCCCTGAGTGCTCTTCTCTCTTTCTCACTCTCTTGAAAGCCCTATCGGGCGATACGGAGCTCGGAAGCCCTCTGACGGCCGCAGCCGGCCACCGTCTGCCTCTGGCGACTCCCACCTCCCTCTCCTCTCTCTTTCTCACTTTTTTTTTCTTCCGTACCGTCGGTGTACCGAATTACTGACCGAATCGTGTCGGTTCTCCGTCGGTCCGGTACGATACGGGGTATACCGGTCGGTTCGGCACGGTATGGCAAACGCTGATAAGAGCTATCTTGAGCCTCATTTATGCTAAGTTGAGGTATACTTGGCCATTTCCGTACCAAGCTGAGGTATTTTATACTTGACCATCTTCATGCCATGGCAACCATCCACCATGCAGACAAGGTCAAAAATAATAAATATCCCCACGTGGAGCATATGAAGGCTAAAATCTCTCCATACTCTCAACTCCTGATTGATGGCTCCTGCAATTAATAGGTGGGATCCTTACGTATCATGAGGTGACATCACTCATCCAATTTAAGAAGACCAACATGTCAATTATTATCTTTGAGGATATTCAAATTCTCACTCAATATATTGCCAGTAACAGCCTCTTCACTCCACGAGAGCGAATGAGGGCTATAATATCGTAACGGTGTGATTAATAGCCCGAGATCTTTGGAGTTGTCCATTTTCTCAACCTTCTTCTTTAAACATCCAAAGCCTCGAGGATTCAGGTGAGCTAAGTAATGCCTCTCAGAGACTTTGTTGCTGCTTCTTTATTCTCTGAATCTGACTTAAGCATCAGAGGATTTTCGTCGGAGTGAAAATCTCCGATTTGGACTTGTTTTGCAGGTCACTCCAGTTTCAGCATCCCTGCGCGAGGTTTAACTGTCTTCTCTCCGACCTCGATCGAATCGAGCAGCAATAGATAGAGGAAGAGCATACTTTCACATCATGCCACTAATGAAAACCACCACCAAGCAATCGAGGCGATTTGCTGTCCCTCGAATTGCCGCTAGTGTCGGAGAAAAAATCATGCACCGGCATCACAACAACCGATCCCTCTACATGGACTCAGGCCATTTTTGGAAAGCCAAGTGAGCATGAGATGGCGCCACACAGTTTCTTCACGACATTCCAATGATGCCTCTTCCAGAAATAAAGAGCCCGTGCTGGTAGTGAGGCCCCTGCATCGCCATCACCACTAGCACTACCATCTTTGTCAGCCGTGGAGATAAGCGTGGATCAGTTCAATGTGCCGATCTAGCGAGTATACATTTGGACCGTTGTGATCCAAACGATGCGGCGGAGCAATGACGTGCAGCGGGAGACACATCTTGCTCCCGCACCTATGCTAACCCCGACCTCTATGGCGCAGTGCTCACCACCTACTTGCAATGAAGATGGGGGAATCAATAAAATAGGGAAGGAGATTACGGAAATCCCTTGATTTTCAAATTATTTTTGCCTTCTGGTCTGTGTTCAAACTTTAAATTTGAATTTTTGGCAGGATTCAAATAAGAAAGGAGGAGACAATTGTGAGATTTAGAGAAGGAAAACCTTAATTCCTTTGCAAGCTCATTTACAATGTCTTCAATGTGCTGGACGAAAGCCAGTTTGAGAGCCTCAAGAACAGGAGCTAGGCTTGTATCCAGCCGAAGCTCCTTATTCGCTCTCTCGGGACCAAAGAATTGTGGGAGGCACTCATGGTCGAGGCTGACCATGCATGGGAGTCCTGGCCAATAGGTCATTTGAGAAGACTCAAAAAGTAACAATGATTTTGCATGTTTATCGGACATGGGCTAGGGTGGCGTAGAAGTACCAAGTGATGACGAGCTCTGTCTTTGCTGCTGCTCTGCTACTCCACCCAAAGGTTGACCTACTCATTCCTCGCCTCCATCCGCACTGAACTCACCCTGGATCCGGAGGTCCGAGGTCACCTCACTTGTTCGACGCCTCTGACGGCAGCGAGCCTCCTGTGATCCATGGGTTTGAGGCCCTCCCACATGCATGTTACACCCATAACAATGTCGAGGTCACCTATGGATGGATCCGAGGCCTCCACACGAGCAAAAGGCCGTCCAATTTTGAAGGCCTCCAATTAACAGGAGGTTAACCTCGTTCTTAAACGATGGTGAAGGCCTCTATTCTTAAACATGGGTGTCAACTCCATGTCGACCTGCTCTTCAGTAGGTGAAGGCTCCTGTTCTTAAATACGGGTGTCAACTCCATGCCGACTTGATTTCCAGCAGGTAAAGGCCCTTGTTCTTAAACATGGGCGTCAGCTTCAAGCTGAACCTCGTTCTTAAATGAGGTTGAAGGCCCTTGTTCCTAAACGAGGGTGGATCGAAGCTCTTTTCACAATCAAAGATGCAACCGGACTACTCCATGTTCTTGAACAAAGGGACAGAGTTGCTCAAGCTCGACTAGATGTCTTTGTCCGCGCCCGGCCAGTTCGAGAATCCTCCCACGGAGGTGCCAAAGTCCCTCCACACATACAAAAAAAAAAGAAGAGGGGAAACTTCCATGATTCTCATGGTTAAAAAGACTCCCTAACCTCCAATTATTTATTCATTTTTCTTCTTGCAGAACTAGCACCCAAGGTCAAACAAGAAGAAAAAGAGAGACAAAAGGAGGGAGCGATGTCAAGGGCCTTCAGCTGCCCCAAAATAGGCCCATAAGCAGTACATTCGAGCCCAAGCAAAAAAAGGAAGGGGACTGCCTTATTTCGCTCGCGGGTTAGAAAAGCCATCGAAGAATGGGAAACTGGGCACCTGCTGCTCGGGGCCAGCACCGCCGCCTCCTCCGTGTCTGGCGTCCGACAACATCGGCTCCGCCCGAGCTCCGACTTCGTCAGAGCAGACAGTCGCGAAGCAGACCAATGCCTCCTGCGTGCTTCTCCGGTGATTTTAAGGCCAGATCGACGGTCCCGGTTCCTCCTATGCGCTCGTGCGCCTCCAACATCAAGCTCGACCAGGTCGGCAGCCCCAAGCTCCTCCAGATCCGAGCTCTCTCGTGCCTTCAACCGACGATTCCAGCCCTTCCGACCTCGTCAGATTCGGGCTTCCGAGGCCATGGCCATAAGGCCTTCTCCACTCACGCCTCCGACCTCGTCGAGGTTCGGACTTCCGAGGTGTCCCCTCGCTCGTGCCTCTCCTCTGTTGGCATCGACCTCGCCGAGATCCGGACTTCTGAGCTCTCCTTGCTCTCACCTTTGAGTCGACAGTCGTGTGGTGGCTAGATCCCGATCCCCGGCAGGAAAGGAAGGCTTGAACCCTGTCTCCGATTCACTGTGGATGAGTCTCTCTGCTCGCACCTCCCCTCATTGGCGCCAAGCTCACCAAGCTCATCGGATCATCCGAGGATTCGAGCTTCTCCGCTCACGGTCCCGGAGCCTTTCCCTGTCGAAATTACCTACGGGCCTAATGCTTCAGTTGGAGCTAATGACATCCTCTAGTGGTCCACCCTACAGGCAAGCTTGGCATCCCACGACACCAAGGAACTCACTCCTCCAGCCAAGGCGGATCCGGTCAGGATCCCAGACCCTGCATGCGACTTCGAGGCCTCCTGCATGCCGACACCGCGGCAACCTTCGATGCCGCCAATCTCGCCGCCATCGCCTCTATACTTGGAGGTGCGTGGGACGATGAGAGCTCCAGATTAGATGCAGAAGCGGGGCAAGTGAGGTTGGGCGTCGTTCGCATATTCTTAGCTCTGGGATCGCAGGTGGTTGCCAAACTTTTTCCCGACAGGCCTTCTTACCGCAACATGGTTTATGACATCGAAGGTCGGACCCACTGAGTCCGGAGCTAGCAACTGAAAAGACTTCGGAGACAAGTTTTTGTTGAGGATAACGACGAGCTCGCCCTGTTCTCATCCATCCTTTGTGGTTTGAGTTCATAGCTTACTTTTATTTCATATTTTTGGCTGATATAACAGCTGAGATGATGCTGAGACCATTCACGACAACCTCAAAAGCAATTTCTTGCTTCTGAAGTCATAATCAGGATCCAATCGAGCTGAGGTCTAACCAATCCGAGGTCAAAGCATGTAGATCCGAGATAAAGCATGTAGATCCGAGGTGAAAATCTGTAGATTCGAGCTAAAATCTGTAGATCCGAGGTAAAAGCATGCAGATCCGAGGTGAAATCATGCAGATCTGAGGAGAAGTCAAATCTGAGCAGAAGAGAAAATCAAGATCGACCCGAGCCTAAAATAAGACCGATCAGAGCCCGAAATCAGGTTAATCTGAAGCAAAAACAAGCCCAAATTAAGGCAAATAATAGGAGTCAAGCAAAATCTAAAAGCTCCCAAATAAAGCTCACGACTCTCATGATAAAAAGCTTTCAAACCTTATTTATTATTTTGTATTGTTCTTTTTGAACAACTGGTCTTCAAGACCTTCAAGAAACTAGCCTCAAAGGGTCATCAAAAGATCAATTTAAGCAAATCAAGGATAAGCTGAGGTGGAGAGTGTGCCGAACCGAGGCAAATAAAAGCTAAGCTAAATCAGAGGACTCTCAAACGGAATCCCTCATGGTAAAAGGCTCTCAAACCCTTCATCTGTTATTTTGTTCTCTTCTTTTTACAGAGCCACAGGTGCCTAAGCCAAAATTGAACCAAAGCAAAGGTCGGATCAAGCGAGGGCTAACCTTCAGGACCCCCAAAGCCCATCGATCTTTATCCGGGTCAAACCTTGGCGACTTAGAGGTGGGGCTAACTTACAAGACCCCATCAGAGCCCGAGTCGCACAAGAAACGGAGGAAGACCCTAAGAGGCCTTCGAAGGGCTAACTTATAAGATCCTCGATCTACAATTTGACGAGCAAACCTCGGCGACTTAGAGGCGGGGCTAACTTACAAGGCCCCATCAGAGGCCGAGTCGCGCAAGAAGCGGAGGGAGATCCTAAGGGACCTCTAGAGGGCTAACTTATAAGATTCTCGATCTACAATTTGGCGAGCAAACCTCGACGACTTAGAGACGGGGCTAACTTACAAGGCTCCATCAGAGCCCGAGTTGTACGAGAAGCGGAGGAAAATCCTAAGGGATCTCCGGAGGGTTAACTTATAAGACCCTCGATCTACAATTTGGTGAACAAACCTCGACGACATAGAGACGGGGCTAACTTATAAGATTTCATCAGAGCCCGAATCGCACGAGAAATGGAGGGAGATCCTAAGGAATTTTCGGAGGGCTAACTTATAAGACTCTCGATCTATAATTTGGCGAGCAAACCTCGACGACTTAGAGGTGGGGTTAACTTATAAGACCCCATCAGAGCTCGAGTCGCATGGGAAGCGGAGGGAGATCCTAAGGGACCTTCGGAGGGCTAATCGATAAGGACCCTCAACCTATGATATGAGCACAAGAAGTGCACACACTGTCGCTCATGTTCTGAGCTGAGCACACGCTGCCTTTCACATGAAGACGAGAAGTGCACATGTTGCCTACGGGCACACGCTGCCTCTCGCATAAAATAAAAGTGCACACGTTGCTTATGGACACATGTTGCCTCTCGCGTGAAGACGATAAGTGCACACGCTGCCTACGGGCACACGCTCTCTCGCGTGAAGATGAGAAGTGCACATGCTACTTACGGACACACGCTCTCTTGCATAAAAATGAGAAGTGCACATGCTGCTTATAGGTACATATTGTCTCTCGCGTGAAGATGAGAAGTGCATATACTGCCTACGGGCACACACTGTCTCTCATATAAGAATGAGAAGTGCACACGCTGCCTACGGACACACGCTGCTTCTCATATGAAGATGAGAAGTGTACGCGCTGCCTATGGATACACCTGCCTCTCGCATGAAGACGAAAAGTGCACAAGCTGCCGCTCACAAGATGAGCAGTGCACACGCTCATAAGATGAGTAGTGCACACGCTGCCTCTCGCACGAAGAAGAGCAGAGCACAAGATGCTTATGTGAAGAGCAGAGCATAAGAAGCTCATATGAAAAGTAGTACAAAATGCCGCTCGTATGAAAAGCAGAGCGAGCATGCTGCTCGTAAGGCTTTAGATCGGTTTAAGCTCAAAAGGCCTTAGATCGGCTAAAAATTCAAGCTTTTCTTTAGCTGCTTCCACTGCCCGCATTAAATGAGGAACAGATATCTTAATGGGATGGATGGACGTCCCTAGGCTAGAAGCATCATTTCAGTAGTACTCCTTCGTTTGATTTTCAGACTTAGGAGTAGGGGGTAGTGTTACGGTGGTATCATGGATGCTTCGGATTCATATTTGGGACGTAGATTTGGAGGCATGCTGAGCCATATGCTTACTGTGGAAAGCTATATCTATGCCGAGATAAGCTATCCTGATTTGAGCTGAGTTATATCTATGCTAAGATGAGCTATCCTGATCTATGCTGAGCCTCATTTATGCTGAGAAGAGCTATCCTAAGCCTCATTTATGCTGATAAGAGCTATCTTGAGCCTCATTTATGCCGAGCTGAGGTATACTTGGCCGTTTCCATACCAAGCTGAGGTATTCTATACTTGGCCATCTTCATGCCATGGCAACCATCCACACCATGTAGAAAAGGCCAAAAATAATAAATATCCCCACGTGGGAGCATACGAAGGCTAAAATCTCTCCATGCTCAGCTCCTGATTGATGGCCAATACAATTAATAGGTGGGATCCTCATGTACCATGAGATAACACCACTTATCCAATTTAAAAAGGCCAACAGGTCAATCACGATCTTCGAGGATATTCAAATCCCCACTCAATATATTGTCGGTAACGGCCTTCTCTCTTCACGGGAGCGAATGAGAGCTATAATACTGCAATGGCATGATTAATGGCTCGAGATCTTTGGAGTTGTCCATTTTCTCAGCCTTCCTTTTTAAACATTCAAAGCCCCGAGGACCCAAGTAAGCTAAGTAATCCCTCTCAGAGAATACGTTACTGCTTTTTTGTTCTCTGAATCTGACTTGAGCATTGGAGGTCCTCATCGGAGCGAAAACCTTCAGTTTGGATTTGTTTTGCAAGTCACTCCAGCGTCAGTATCTCTGTGTGAGTCTCTGCCGTTCTCTCCGACCTCAATCGAATTGAGCAGCAACAATAGGTAACATTGAAACTCCTTTCAGTGGATCGAAATAGTTTCACTCTAGCTTGATAAGGATCATTGATCCAAAATGATCCTATTAAGCTCTCATAATCCACCAGTGATATCTAGCAATATGTAATGGCAATCCAGCAGAATTGAAAAGAATCTTTAGGTGTAGTTAATATGTGATACAGTCCCTCTATCGTGAGTCTTGACTAGATGACAGGTTATGGATAAATCATCAAATCTCATCATCAGTCATATGATGATCCGATGAGCTCAAGTCCAATAGTGATTTCAAATAGAAACTTTTTCCATCAATCACACTGCTATGGCTATAGACTTGTGGACTCAGTATCTCAAATCTCATAGGACTACTCTTCTCTATCAAGGTCGATAGATTCCATGTAGATGCATATCTTGCTCCCACAACTCAACCAACTGCACCCAACATCCATTACAAAGACTCATAGTCGAATCAATACTTATGTGTAGTCAAACTACAGTGGTCAAAAGATCAGTCATACAACTACAGCATCGAGATGATCATTGACGATTGAATAGAATTTATGTGATTTTCGTATGGTCACGCTCAGTACTAATTTTTTAACAACTATCCGCACTTGCGGCTCAGTGTCTCTACACCGTAGATTAGAGACTTATCTATCCCGAACAAAGCAAATCGTACATCGGTCTATCTGGATCGATCATCGTCTCCATAACTATCCTATGATCGGGAGTAATTTAAAATCGATCGTACATGCCTCTAATTCTCAACAATTGAGAATATGTATCGTAACATCAATTTCAAGGATGATTCAAGGATACAATATTTGAATAGAAAAGAAAACTTACCTTCTATTGATTAAATCAATAGTTTAAGTACAAATTTGTGTCATAGAATAAAAAATATGTCAGCCAACAATTGGCTTCTAGAATATATATATATATACAGATATATAAATATATACAGATATATATACACATATATCTACATATATGTATATACAGATATATATATACAGATATATATCCACATATATCTACATATATCTATATACATATGTACATATATGTATATGTATAGATATATGTACATATATAAATACATAAATATATCTATGTATACATATATGTATATATATGTAGATATATCTATATAGCATATGTATTATATATGTATATATGCATTTGTATATATATGTATGTATATATATATTTATATATGTATGTGTATATATATATGT
>KE505085.1:0-24309 GCA_000441515.1 Elaeis oleifera
GTTATATTATAATATATTAATATTATTTTATATTTGTACCAAAAAATATTATTTTTATATTAATATAAATAATATTATCATTTATATAAAAATAAGAAAAAAATATATGATTTTATATTTGTTAAGGGTATAATAAGTATTCAACATAGTGTTTTCAAACAAATAGCTGTTCAACCAAAGATAAATATTTCTTCCATAAATCACGTTTCCATAACCAACCAAACATAGCAAAATTTTATTTTTAAAAAATAACTTTTCAGTAAGTAATTTTCTAAGAAAAAAAGTTCTTTCGATGAACCAAACGAATCTTTATAAGAAGTTTCACTTATAAATATTTATTATTTAATTATTTTATAATTAAATATTATTTTTTTCCCCCTAAACTAGGTGCTCCTTATTTAGGAATCTTCGACTGATGACTCCCGGAAAAAATATCTTTCTATTGTGACTGTAATAAACTACTACTTGGAATCTTTACCATTCCAGCACACCAGGCTGCGGGCATGGTTGCACACCTCAGAAATGAAAATATTATTTCTATTAATTGGATTCATGCAGCAAAAAGCAACATATTGATTATTTAAACAAACAACACCAGGGTTAAAAAGATCTCAAAGTTATGCAGGATCTTTATCAGTAACAGACCAGAGGAGCTCCTTTATGTGCGGATAAATATCATTTTCCTTTTTCTCGCATGCAAAAAGAAGAAGAATAAGATGGTGAAGAAAGAAAGAGATTTTTTCCTATTCGACAGTAATTTCTGGAACCTACAAATTCTATTGCAGTTATTGGCCAATATTTTAGTTTAGGATCTAATGGGAGCCCCTTACATGTCTTCATGAGCAAAAGCTTAGAATCTCCCATTTTGAATCACATTACATGGTTCATGGGACTCATGCTTATCAAACCATCAGCGAATCACAACTAAAGGCTAGGCACAAGAGGAAGTATTAAATAAAATGTAATAAAATAGTACTTAAGCAAGTTAAGTCCTTTCTAGTGACCCAGCCCTTCAGTTTGATACATTCTCAAGTAGAAAAGAATTCTGCCTATATCACAAAATGGACGCATTAGATCGTTGTGGCCTCATTGAGGGTGATAGCATCGAACGGCATGATTCAGTTGAATCGTGCCACAGGATACCAACATGGAAGCAATGTGTTTAGGACTTCTTCCATGGGCCCTTCACTTGAGAATGTTGATGACAAAATTAGAAAAGAGAAATTCTTTGTGCACCATCGGCAGTAAACGCACGCATCATCTGTGGTTATTGACTCACATACGGAGCTGAAGCACGGCGCACAAAAAAAAAAAGTAAATTCTTTCGATCTTATACATGAGCCAATCACCGCAGATGGTGTACACGATTGTGCACTGTCTGCAATGTACAAAAAATTTCTCTTAGAAAATAAGTCAGACAACAATGGTTCTGGGCCATTGAAGTTGCTTAAGCAAAACTTTGGTTCAGCTTGTAACTGGATAAAGTGATTACAGGTAAGTAACCCATTCATGGGCCGGGCTGGGTCATTCTTGATTTGGCTTTTTCCCAAACATCAATACAATGTTGTTGGACTTCATGCCTGGACCAGTTTTCGGGCTACCTTCTAGGCCCGAGGCTGGCTCTTATCCAGACTTCAAGCCGAGCATCAAGCTTCATGACCGTTTTATTTTTTAAATTCTAAATGCTAAAAATACTTTATCCCATTTAAGTTCATATATCAACAACAATTGTCAATAAAATCTACAAACAGATCAAACATTTGAAAGTAAAAATCAAGCCAAGTGTTAATCTTCAAGCTCAAGTCCGAGTATGCCCCAAAAGGCTTTGGGCTCAAGTAGGCTGTGTGAGCCAACCGGCCCATAAATAGGTCAATGGGTAAGCCTCGATAGAGATGGTCGGCACTCGTTCTACATATGAGCGAGTAAACAAATGAGCAATCTGAAATGTTCTAAGAGGGCACAATGTCTAATTGCCTAGTAGGTGACTTGATAGGTGCTTGAGGAAAAAGAATCAAAAAGCATATTTTCAATAAAATGGAGCATCATTTGATGATGATCAACACAATCATTGTATAGCTTCCCAATATAAAAGTCTTTCATCTTCCAACAATAAGATTTGACATATGTTTGTCCTATAACAACTTTTGTCTGCTCACTTATAATGCTTCTTAAAATACTTGTTTAGTTAAATTCTAACTTAAATCTATAAACACATACATGCCGTTACGACAAGTAGGTAGGATAACGAAATAAGAAAAAAGAAAGAAAAATAATAATAAGACACAATATTATATGAAGATCGATCTATTGATCCATGTCTATAAGCTGAGAGGATGTAAAAATTTATTAGACCAAAAACATTGCTACTGGTGGAGAAAGTAATTCAAGTAGTTACCTAAAATGATATCAAAATTGTAATGCAAGCATATTGGCCCCGGTTTTAACAATTGAAATAGCAAATTTGAATTCCTAGATTGCTATTAACCAGAGCCGGTAAAATATGACCCAATCCATCAATCCGACCCATGTTCGATCCATCATAAATAGATTTGGGTTTAGGCCAAAGAATTTTGGATCATAAATAGATCGATCCGTTTAACCCATTTAATAATTATGTCATATTTGGATTTTAGATATTTGATGCATTTAACCTATTTAATCCGTTTAATATTTAGGTCGGATTAAATGGATCAGAAACAGGTTAAATAGATTTTGAACAGGTTAAACGGATCTTTAATGGGTTAAACAAGTTAAACAGATCGGGTTAAATGGGTTAGAAATAGGTTAAACAGATTAAACAGATTAAATGGGTCGGATCGGATTATCTGTTTAATAAACAAATCAAGTTTATGTTTGAATTTTTGATCTATTTAATAAATAGATCGGATTTGGATTGACGATTTTCTGACTCGATCAGCATTGATCCGACCCATTTATAATCCGATCCGATTGCCACTCCTATCATGAACATTTTAACAATAATAATTATCATAGTAAAGAAATTAAAGAAATTCTAAAAATATAAAATTTTGTATAAAATATAAAAATTAAAAAAAATGATGAAGGATAAAAAGATACAAAGAAGAAGTTCAGAACCTTACTACCGGCAAAGAAAGTAACTCAAGTAGTTTCCTTAAATAATACAAAACCCTTATGCAAGCACATCATCCCTAGTTTCAACTTCGGAAATAGCAAATTTGACACCATAGTTTGCCATGAACTCTTCAACAGCAATGGTAATTGTAGTAAAGAAATTAAAAAAATTGCAAAAATACAAAATCTTGTAAGAGAAAACCCAAAATTAGAAAAATGGAAGGAGAAGGGGAAAGAAGGCTTAGATTTATCATTCTCCGTGCAAGTAACAAATCAAAATGTTTGCAAATGGTTATCTGTATAAGATGAGCAGCAAATCATCCAAGACTTCCTTGCCATTAAGAGAAAAACCATTTTCTACTCAACAATGTAGCAAAATCCTCATCCAGAAATCATCACAATCTCCTCATACAAAACCCAAAGCAAAATAATGAAAAGCAATAGAAGCAAGAAAGAAGATATATATAAAAGATTGCAAGCAACACAACATCATCGCCATTACCCTTCCTGAAGATGAATAAGAAGAAGAAAGAACATCCAATCCATCCCTCCTCATTGTTTTTCCCCGTCCATCTAACAATGGCTGCGGTTAGTCATCTATGGAACGACAAACCTGCCAAAGCTGTCTAGCCCTATCACTAAAGAAGAAGAAAGAGGAGGCACAAAAGAAAAAAGAATAAGAACAATCTCTTTTACGGCCCACCCATCATCATCACGTCCAGAAGAAGAAGAGGAGCAAGAGGAGGAGAAGGGGAAGAAGCCGAAGGAAAAGCAGGAGAAACAAGAGGGGAGTGCCTCCTAAACAACAAAGGAAGCACAGAGAGAGAGAAGGGCACCAAGGCATTTTATAAGCCTTTGTTTATAAGACTAGAACTTTTCCTACCATGAAGAAAGTAATTCGAAGTAGTTCCCTTGAATTATATCAAAACCCTAATGCAAGCATGTTGTCCCTCGCAACTCAAATAGCAAACTTGAAACCCTAGTTCGGATGAACTCTTCAATGGAAACAACAATTATGGTAAAGAAATTAAAGAAACACTAAACTACAAAATCTTGTTAAAACAATCCAAAAATTAGAAAAAGAAATAAAGAATGATGGAGGAAAGGATGTAGCGAAGAAGTTTAGAATCCTTACCAGCGAAAAAAGTAACTCAAGTGGCTCCCTTGAATGACATAAAAACCACAACGCAAGCACATCGTCCCTACTTTCAGCAGTCCAACTAGCAAATTTGAAACCTTAGTTCCGATAGGATGAAGCCCGTGTGAAGCCTAGACTCGGACCCAGCAGGCAGGCCAGGCCCAATCCAGACCCACACGCGAGCGTAGCCTAGCACGGGCGCGCACGGGAGTGCGCACAGGCTGGCCCAGCTCATTCACGGGTGCGGCGTACCGTGGTCTACCGTATTTTCACGGTCCATGATAGGCACGTAGACCGAGCATCTATTTTTAGGGCATTTTTTGCAGTCCACTGTGGACCGACGCTTGTTTCCTGATGTTTCTCACAATCTACGTGATTTCTGGTGGACCGATGGCACGATCAAACGGTGATCCTTCTTCCCGATGATGATCCGACGGTTGAGGGCATTTCTGATTTGTTTTGAGCATGATTCAGTGTGCTGTTTGGACTGTATGATGGAGATCGGATGGCAGGAAAAGTTTTTTGATTTCTACCTCAATTCGAAGTCTATTTCTGACGCGGTTTGGACTAGATTTCTTCAGGTTATGCGATCTATTTAAAGGAGGGGTCTTGGAAGAGTTTTAGCAGTAGGTTGAGAGTAGAAAAAATAAAATCTGAGAGTAAAGAGAAAATAAGAGAGATTTTTTCTAAAGAGGTGCGAGATTTTTTTGATAGAAAAAAAGTATTTTCTTTTGTAAAAGAGAGTCTATGTGAGTCTTTTATTTTTTTCTTCAATTTTATACTTCATTTTATCATGGATTATTAATAGAAGAACGTTGAGGTCTTGCCCATGGACGTAGGCCAACAATCAGGTCAAACCATATAAATCTGGTATACTTTCTTTTCTCTTATTTTTATTGCTTGATTATCTTTCCTATTTTGCGTTCTACATTTGTTCTAATTATCTTTCCTCTACAAAACGATCTTATTTCTGCTGTGCTTATATGCTGTGTGGATCAAGGTGTGCTCTATTACCCCACGATCGATTCTTTCAGTTTGGTATCAGAACAAGGAGATTCTTTTGTAGATGGTTTGATTTGAAACAATGACGGACAAGATGACGATAGCAAAATATGAGATACCGAGGTTTGATGGATCAAACTTTGCACTTTGGAAGAAAATGAAGATGCAGGCGGTATTGATCAAGGATGGTTGTGAAATTATTTGCAAGAAAAAAATACAAACCTCAAGAGATGATGGATGGATAATATGAGGAGAAAGATAAGCTAGCAATGGCAAACCTCTATTTGACATTGGATGATTCGGTATTATTCAATATCAAGATCGAGACTACTGCAAAAAGGATTTAGAAAAATTGAAGAATCTCTATGAAGAGAAGTTTTTGATAAATAAATCTATTTAAGATGATAATTATACAATCTAAAGATGAAGGATGGGGCATCAGTTCAAGAGCACTTGGGTGTATTCAATTTTATTGTGAGCAAGCTTACAGCTCTAGATGTCAGAATTGATAATGAAGAGAAAGCTAGCATTCTATTTGTTTATGCCGAAATCTTGAGATAATCTTATCATGAACTTGAGTCACGTTGAAATCCTTAAGATGGAGTCTGTTGTTACATCATTGCTTACAGAAGAGATGAGACGAAAATCTAACCAAGGAAGCTCTTCAGGGGAGGCCGTGGTAGCACGGGGCAGACCTTTCGAAAAGGAACGTGGTGATCGAGGAAAATAAGATCTAAATCTAAGGGCAAAAAGAAGGTGAAATACTAGAATTGTGGAAAAACAGGACATGTAAAGAAAGATTGTCGAGCTAAAGGAGTTGATACAAAATCTGAATTGAAAATTTCAAGGTAATGTAGCAAAAAGTGAAACTGGTTCAGCTACTTCAGATGACGGGGATGCATTAACAGCATTAGAGAAATCCGAGCTCGCACGTTATTGGATTTTGGATTCGGAGGCATCTTTTCATATGACTTCTTTTAGGGAGTGATTTCATACATATAAATCATTGGATGGAAGAGTTATCTTTTTGGATAACAATACAACTTGTCTTGTGATTGGTGTGAGAGATGTTCGGATCAAGATATTTGATGGTCTAGTTCAGACAGTTTCTAATGTACGGCATATTCCTGTATTGCGCAAAAATTTACTATCACTTGAAAATTTTGTAAGCAAGGCTTAAAGTTTATCGGAGAGAAGGATCAATTGAAGGTGTCTAAAGGGTGTTTGGTGGTAATAAAGGGAGTACAAATAGGTGGTCTTTATAAATTAGTGGACGAGACTCAGATAGGAGAAGCCACAATAGCAAGTTCAAAGATGGTGTCTCCGATGGTTTGACATCGATTTTTGGGATATATGAGCAAGCATGGGCTACATTTATTATCAAATAAGGAGCTTCTTCGAGGGTACAAGTCAGTGCTACTAGAATTTTGTAAAGATTGCATCTATGGTAAACAAAGAAGGATCTTTTTCTCTTTATCACAGCAGTAGAGTAAGAAATTTCTTCAGCTAATCCACTCAGATATTTGGGAGTCGTCTGATAGATCATTGGGTAGGTGTTCCTACTTCATCTCCTTCATTGATGACTATTCTCGAAAGGCTTGGATATATATTCTGAAGCGAAAATCTGATATTTTTGAAATCTTCAAAAAATTTAAAGCTCTGATGGAAATAAAAAAGTTTGAAAATTAAATGCCTGCATTCTGATAATGGAGGAGAATATTGCTTCAAGAAATTTGATGAGTTTTGTGGTGAGCATGGAATTCGGTGACAGCTTATGGTTTTTGGGATACCACAGCAAAATGATGTGGTAGAGAGGTTTAATAGAACACTCATGGATAAGATCTGTAGTATAATGAGCACTGCAAAACTTGATAAGAGATTTTAGGCAGAGGCTACGTAAACGGCTTGTTACTTGATCAATCGAGCACCGATAAAATCTCTTGGGTTGGAAATTTTAGAAGAACTTTGGAGCGACAAGCCAGTAAATTATTTCCATCTCCGTATCTTTAGATGTGATGCATATATGTGGATTTCAAAAGAAAGAGGATAAAATTGGACAGAAACTCTCGGAGATGCATCTTTCTTGGCTATGCGAAAGGAGTAAAGAGGTATCGGTTGTGGGACCCTACTACCCACAAGATCGTTGTTAGCTGAGATGTTATTTTAATGAAGAATCTTTTCAAGACACCAAAAAAGCAAGATGATGAAGCCATTACTTCTATTGAGTTCTTTGATGCAGGTGATGAGGTGCAAGTAGAACAAGCATAGGTGAACGATGAGGTAGTTAATGATGGACCAGATGGAGTCTCCACAATCTTTCGCAATCTCCTGAGGATGCTATCTCACTAAAGAGCCACCAATTGAGTCTGAGCGGCCTAGGAGGGTTATTAGACTTCCTATCAGGTATGATGACTATGTCACTTCTTTATTCTTCTGCTAATCATGTTTGTGCTTATGTTGCTTTGGCGAAGGAGGACAAGCTAACTTCATATAGGGAGACATGTGAGTCCACCAATACTGAAAAGTGGCATTGTACTATGGAGGAGGAGATGGAGTCACTTCAGAAGAATAAAATATGAGAGCTTATAGTTCTACCGGAGGAGAGGAGTCCGATTGGATGTCGGTGGGTCTATAAAGTGAAGAAGGATATAGATGAAAATGTGAAGAGATTCAAAGTGCGGTTGGTGGTGAAAGGTTATGCTCAGAAGTCAGAAATTGATTTTGATGAAATTTTCTCACCAGTGGTTCATCTTACTACTATTCGGATTGTTTTGACGATCACGACGGTCATGGATTTAGAGGTCGAGCAGATGGATGTAAAGATGGCTTTCTTGTATAGTGACTTGGAGGAGGAGATCTATATGGTGTAACCTGAAGGTTTTGTTGAAAAGATAAGAAAAATTGATTCGTCAGCTGAATAAATAATTATACAGTCTCAAACAGGCGCCGAGGTGTTGGTACAAGCGATTTGATTCCTTTATTATGAGTTAGGGATTTGATCAACTGAAGGCAGATTATTGTGCATATTTCTGTAGTTATGGTGACGGGAGCTTCTGTATCTTGCTGTTATATGTCGACGATATGATAGTCGCAGAGAATAACAGGAGTCGGATATCAGATCTGAAAATTCAATTGGCTGGAGAGTTTGAGATGGACTTAAGAGCCGTAAACCAATACTCAGGATGAAGGTGCTACGGGACAGGAAGAATAGGAAGGTCTTGCTTTCACAAAAAAGATATGTAGAGAAAATTTTGCAGTACTTCAATATGCAGAATACGAAGTCGGTGTCTACCCAATTTTTTATTCAGTTGAAACTGTTAGCAGAGCAATCACCCAGCATAGAAACAGAAAATGTTGACATGGCCCAGATACCATATTCATCAGCAGTAAGGAGTCTTATGTTTGCCATGATATGTACAAGATTAGATATTGCACAAGTTGTGAGAGTTGTGAGCCGGTATATGGCAAATCCAGATAGCGATCATTGGACAGTAGTAAAGTGGATCCTCCGATATCTGAGGGGGATGACTGATCATTCACTCTGTTACGATTCAGCGGGTTTGGAGTGTATTGGGTATGTTGATTCTGATTTTGTAGATGATCGAGACAAGAGGAGATCTACCACAGGCTATGTGTTCTCCATGGACGGCGGTGCTATTAGCTGGGAGTCTAAGCTTCTGTCAGTGGTGGCATTATCAATGATAGAGGTAGAGTATATTGCAGTGGCACACGTATACAAGAAGCTGTCTGGCTCAAGAGGCTTCTTGGAGACTTCCAGGTGAAGCAAGATGTGATGAGGATGACTTGTGATAGTCAAAACACGTTGCACTTGATGAAAAATTTGATATTTCACTCTCGGACGAAGCATATTGACATTCGCTATCACTTTGTGAGAGATGTGGTTGATGATGGTCTAGTCTCATTGCTGAAAATTCATACTGATATAAATCCAACAGATGTGTTGAGAAAACCGATGACTCGAGAGAAGTTCAATTGGAATAAAGCTTCTCTCGATCTTGAAACTACGTGAGAAGTGAGAGATTGGCAAGGCCTCCAGGAATGACGTTCTTATGAGTTCGGCACATATCTTCAAGTAGGAGAATTGATAGGATGAAGTCCATGTGAAGCCCGGACTCGGACCCAGCAGGCAGGCCAGGCCCGGTCCAGACTCAAGCGCGAGCGCGGGCGCATGCGGGAGCGCTCACGGGCTGGCCCAGCTCATTCGCGGGTGCGGGGTACCACAGTCTACCACATTTTCGTGGTTCACAATAGGTGCGTGGATCGAGCGCCCATTTTTAGGACGTTTCTCGCGGTTTACGGTGGACCGACGCTCATTTTTCTGACATTTTTTACGGTCTACATGATTTCTGATGGACCGATGGTGCGATCGGATGGTGATCCTTCTTTTCGGTGATGATCCGACGACTGAGGGCATTTTCGATTTGTTTTGAGTGTGATCCAGTGTGCTGTTTTGGACTGTATGATGGAGATCGGACGGTAGGAAAAGTTTTTTGATTTCTACCTCGATTCGGAGTCTGTTTCTGATGCAGTTTGGACCAGATTTCTCCAGGTTACGCGATCTATTTAAAGGGAGGGTCTTGGGAGAGTTTTAGCAGCAGGTTGAGAGCAAAAAAATAAATCCAAGAGTAGAGGAAAAATAAGAGAGATTTTTTTAGAGAGACGTGAGATTTTTTAAGAGAAAAAGAATATTTTCTTTTGTAAAAGAGAGCCTATATAAGTCTTTTATTTTTTTCTTTAATTTTGTACTTCGTTGTGCGATGGATTAATAATAGAAGAATGTTGAGGAGGTTTTGTCCGTGAATATAGGCCAACAATCAGGCCGAACCATATAAATCTGGTGTGTTTTCTTTCTCTTATTTTTATTGCTTGATTATCTCCTCTATTTTGCATTCTATATTTGTTCTAGTTATCTTTCTTCTACAAAACGATCTTGTTTCCGCTGTGCTTGTGTGCTATGTGGATCGAGGTGTGCTCGATTACCCCACGGTCGGTCCTTTCAAGTTTGCCATGAACTCTTCAATAGCAACAACAATCATAGTAAAAGAATTAAAGAAACCTCGAAAATACAAAATCTTGTAAGAGAAAAATGAAAAATTATAAAAAGGAGAAGGAGAAGAGGAACATAAGGCTCAAATTCATTACTCTCTCTGCAACATACCAACCAAAATAGTTGCAATGATTGTATGTATAAGAAGAGAAGCAAACAATTGCCTTGCCATTAAGAAATAACCATTTTCCACTCAATAGCAAATTCCTCATCTAAGAATTATCACAGCCTCCTCAAATAGAATCCAAAAGCAAAACGAAGAAGAGGAATAGAAGCAAGAAAGAAGATATATAAAAGATTGCAAGAAGCATAACATCACCACCTTACCACTAGGAAACCAAGAAAAGAAAACTAGAAGCTGGCATGGGGAAGATCCCTCCCTCGTTGACTTCTCCTTTTCATCTAACAATGGTTGCTGGTTGGTTGTTTGTTGAACTGAGGACCTTCCAAAGCTATCTCGCCCTGTCACCAGACAAAAGGAAGAAATAGGAGAAGAAGTCAGAGGAGAAGGAGGAACAAGAAGGGAGGAGCAATGGTAGATTGCTTGCATTCTCTTTGGAGGAGAAATAAAGTACGGAGAGAGAGGAAGAAGACCAAGGCTTCACAAGCTTAACTTGTGTCTCGACTTCGTGGAACTTGCTCATAGATCCTATCTATCTCTATTTATGGTAATCAAAATAATCCACATCAAATTTGATGATCCCTTTGAATCATCAATTTTCAGTCATATCTAACTTAAACATAAGAGGCCCCAACTAGATCAGCTCTGATGGCCTTTTGTGCTCGTCTGTTTATGTGCAGATCCGCTTTTTGTCTCCCACAACAGCAGATCGGTCAGACCTTCCATGTGTCCAAATAATCGAAATGGGTTTCGGCTATAAGAGATGGTTATATAGTTTTTACCTATGGAAATGAAAACAAATATATCTTTCGAGCATGGTGCAATATCGCTAAAATTCTGGAAGGTTGCTTGAAAATCCGGGATCTGACACCATGCCATATCTCTTCTAAGAATTGTATAAAAAAGGGCTAAATGAAACAAAACATTAGACAGCCTGGAGAAGGTAGATCTCTCCATTAAATCTCTTTGATATAAAAAAATCAGTCAAAAATGGTGATAGCAAATTATTGAATTGAAGGATTTACCTCCTCTCTCCCATCCGTGACCTCTCTATCGTGCCATCATACAGTCTTCTTAATCATTGGGTGCTATTTCGGTGTCACCATTTGATAGGAGGACTTGGACATCAAACCTGCATGAAGATGATGAGTGGGCCAAACTACGCACGCGGGTGCCGGTTTTTCCCTCCCTCCCTCCACCAACCCCGCGGCCATCCAGTCTCTTCTTAATATTTATATGCCTGCCCTAGGATTTTTCCTTGTCTTGCATACATTCTCATAAAATACACAATGCCTTTGTAATAATTTGTCAAATACTTACCAGTAATAACATTATATCCACTGGAGCCAAATGTATGCTTGACGAGGTTCTTATTATAGTTTCAAGACTGACCTCCACACACCCCACACCACCCCCCCTATATAGAAAAATATGTGAGGAATCCCAAAAAAGAATGTAAGTTGGGAATAGTATATGCTACCAATTGTTTTATCAGTATAACATCCATTGAACCCACAAATGCTGATGAGAAGTATAAGCCACATCAACGATTCCTAAATTTATCCCTTTCTGAAGTTTCTTTTAGAATTGCTTTTTCTTTATTTCTCTTGTATATGCATGGCCGATTTTTTTTTTTTTTCACGAATTAGTTTTTGGTTCTTCTTTTCCTTAGGCTGGCCAGCGTAGCTAATTTGTTCAGCTTTGTGGGCTATGGAAGGCAACGTCGTGCAGCATTTTTTTTTTTGTGGGAGGCGGGGGATAATGGTACTTCTTATATATATAAATCATAAATATGTATGTTGTGAGAGTGCGATCTTCTAGGGTATGCACGCCGCATCACAGTATGTGATGCATTCATGGATGGTGTTCATCGCATGATAGGCAGCCATCAAATAATGTGCTATGTACACCATTTACACTTATGCATGGCTGCCCATCTGGACGGCATCCATAGGTGCATTGTATCCAATGATGCGCATGCTTGTGACGGGCGGCATCCACAAGTGTACCATATCCGACGGTGCTAAAGACACATGGTAGTGATCATGCTCATATCATGGTAGTGAAGGTCTTTTTTTCCCTTCTTACAGCACTCTACCATAAGTAGTTAGTGCTATGCTAAAAATCCAGCAAATGTTTCGCCGTTTTACCAAGTACTTAACATGGCTAAAATTTTCTTATTTACGGTCATAGTTAACTATGACTTATTTACACCCTATTCCATTAAGATGATCTTTTCTTTTAAGTCGGATAATTTTTGAGATCCATGGCATATCATCATCTTCTAAACAAATTATATAGTTTAATCAAAAATTTTAATTTTGGAAGGAAAAATTGATGTATGAGTCGAGATTTATGTTATATAAAATTTAATATTTAATATTTATTTTATTAATCATATCTATTTTTGAAAACAAATTCCATTCAAACTAAGGGAAAAATTCAATCGAAATTATTGAAAATAACTCACTATTGTAAATAAAAGCTATATATCTCATTTTTTGAATCACCGGTGAAAGCAAAAGGGATGCAACCATATATTTTTTTGCCATTCTCTCTTATTCTCCCCTGCTCCCCATCCATCTTGCTCCCCATCACTTCCTATTCTTGCCTTTGTCCCAGATCTTTCACTGCTACTGCTTTCTCAACAATTTAGATATCGTTTTATTCAGGCCTGCAAGGCCATGTACCTATCAGAATTAATTCTAGATCATATATGAGCCCTAATTTAACTTATTACTGCAAAATGGCTGAGCCTAGCTTTTCATCACTCTTAGATAAGATCTATTAAACAAGATCGGAGAGAGAGCCCCTCCCTACCATGAAGAAAGGGAAAAAAAAGAACAAAAGGTCATCTATCACCTTCTTAGTTTATCAGCAATTTATTGCATATTGGGCAGTTTGGACTCGGCTATAGTTGTTCTTCACTTGCAACATATTTCTAGATACCTGACTCATGTTCTCCTACACCCACGCTTGGCTAAATGTAAGTCTCAGTGCTCTGTTGTGTGGAGAACCCAATATTTGTCGCAGGAAGAACTGATGCTGTTTGTTCTAAGCAAAATGAAGAACCATTCTGTTACCACGCCATACCCTTCTCGCATGGTAAATTGTGAAAATGGCCTTCTCCAGCACGAACACGAACAAAATCCGCAGTTGGTTTGTGAGCCATCAAGTGAGTGTACTCTTGAAAGGAAAATGCATCATCTCAAATTTCCATGACGCTAGTGGATTGGTGATTTGGGCAAGTCAACTTATCAATTAATAAAAACACAATAAAATAGCACCATAAATTTAAAGAAAATTAGATTCTAATTTTGATAAACACAGCGATAGCCAAACAAGGGGATATGGTAAATAGAAATCAAAAACAATCATATAGTTTACATTCACATCTAGGGGGTGTTTGATTCACAACCAAAATCAGAATGGGAATGAGAATTGGAATGGCTTGGAATCGGAATCGGAATAACCAAATTCTCCGAAGTATTTGGTTCGTGACCGAAATCAAAATCGGAATCGAAATTGGAATGAAAAATTGAATCCATAGAGGAGAGTAGGGATTGAGTTCTATATACATTGAGCTATTCCTATTCCATCCCAGAATCGGAATCGGAATCGGAATAGGACTCTTCCCAACCAAACGATTGGAATGAGAGTCACCCATTTCGATTTCGATTCTAGATCCCTACTTCTTCCAACTAAACACCCTCCTAATATATATATTGTTGCGGCCAACTTCCTGTCACCTGTCGTCGGTGATGAGCACCTGTAAAAACAGCATCCTCACAGACCGGAGTTGTGTCCGACGAGGATCCTCCGATGCTTAAGTCAGAGAAAAAATTGGTGAGCAGTAGATTTGAAAGTTGAAAGTAGCAGAGCTCTGGCTCAGAAGTGTCTTATCCGTCCTGTTCACTTACCCCTCTTTTATAGATAATTCTGATGTAACCGTCGAGCACGTGATCTCACTTTTTATGGTGCTGAATTATCGGGCCATAAATGTGGAGTTAGTGGGTCGTTAATTCTCCTGAATAGCCCTGACATGCAGTCGATAACCGTTTACAACGGTTATGGTATGTTGAGCAGATTAACCGACCATATATCGATAGAATCTATAAGTGACCATCGGCTAGTAGTTCCGTTATGCCGACGGTTCAAGTCGTCCGCTGTTGATCGGTAGTACTCGAATATTAGTCAGTCAGCCGACTATAAGTCGATGTGATTTACTCAGTCGGTCGATGAAGAGTCGGAACCGCATGTCCAGCCGATGCACAGTCAGAGTCATGGTGACCAAAGTCGGGGTTGATTGGTTTACCCCAACAGTTACCCCCACTTCCAAATCTAAGGTGAACCAATGTATATATTGCCACGTGGTTTGACACGTTGGACGAAGAGAGTTATTTCTTGTTATATCAAACTCTGATTTTGCAGTCACCTTTTTCGGGGTATGAGTGATTGATCGCTTTGTCATTTTGGTGGATACAGAGCCATCTTTAAACTACCATATTGACAGGACGATTCAGTATCAGATGTCAGTATCAGACATCGTTTCAAAAAGGCGATTCGACGTCGGACGATATGATTCTGACAAGTAGATTTTTGCAACGTGTCCGAATGTTATTGGGCCGGAGCTGTTCACACGGATAAGGGTGATGTGGCTCAATCTGGAGCAAGTGCGTCGAACCATCCGATCAATGATCGGTCCAGATATTGCCACGTGTCGTCATCCGGTAAGTATTCGATTCAATCGTCTTCATCTCGATCGTTGGAGGATCCTATATATATATGATCACTCCCAACCAAACTTTTACTTTTACTTCATCTTTTCTGGTGCTGAGACTCTGCCGGAAGATCGCCCCAGCGTCTGAGGATTTTGTTATTCCCATCTTTTTCAGATCAAGTTTGTCTTTTCTAGTCTTCATTTTTTATGGCTAAGACCTCTCCTTCTCGGGATGGTCGGTCGGAGAATCCTACGGACAAGTCTCAATCAGGTCCAGAGGTGGAGGCTTCTTCACTTTCGGAGCTGAATGTTGAGTAGCTCCGGGAGCAGTATTGTATCCTGGAGTAATATCAGCTCTTCACCTCTGAAGTCGACGGTCGGGTGAATACCCCTCCTTCGAGCCAAGTGGCCTTTTATGTCGAAGATCTTCGAACGGATCTTTAATTTTCGATTCCAAAGTTTGTCTGAAATATTTTAGATTATTATGATCTCTGCCCTGCTCAGCTGGTACCGAACTTGGTCCGACTGATAATCAATTTTGCCTTGCTGTGTCGATTGTTGCCGATTGAACCTCATCCTTCTTTTTTCGTACTTTCTTTATCCTTCGACCTCATCTAAAGGTCAGAAGGTGGTGGTTCTTCAACTTTCGAAAAGGTCTTCTTTATTACCGATCTTCCATCGTTCATTCATGGATGGAAGAACCAGTTCTTTTTTACTTCTTTCTCTCTTCCTTGAGGTTTTTCTTCCCGTTGGGGCAATCCAAAAATCGGTCCCAACGACAACAACCGAGTAGAAGTTGGTGATCGGGAAGACTTCCATCGATTGAAGGATATGACGGTCCCGCCGCAGGAGCTTGTGATCGAACATGCTCTTTATGACGTCAGCCTTAGTTCAGTCACCCATCTAGATATAGTATAGTCGATTATTTCTTACTTTATTCTTCTTTGCCTATTGAGTCGTACTAATTTTGTTGTAATTGTAGCCATGCAGCCGAGGGTGCGAGTGTCAAGTGCCGACATTCATCAACATGCTGCCAGAAAGAGGGCAGCATCTGAGGCTAGGCCTTCCCAGCCATCGAAAGAATCAAGCTGCCGCTTCGATGCAGACTCAAGCTGCCGCTTTGGCGCAGACTCAAGCTGCCGCTTCAACGCCAGCACCAACTGTTGTTCCGATCGAGGAACCCGAAGCACCATCTGCATCAGTTCCTGAGCCGGTCCTAGCACTGTCGGCCCCGACAGTGCATCCTGCCGTACCATCTGAAAGGGCGATGAGGAGAATTACCGAAGCAACATCGATAGTTCCATCAACTGAGGAGGTTCGGGCCAAGGCAGGAGGACCCAAACAATCTACAGCTGCACTAGTTGCTCCTTCAGCCAAGGCGCAATCAAGTTCAAGCTTCCCCTCACTTTCGAACGTGCGGCCACCGACAAGGGATCGGGGGAAAGCTCCGGTGACTTCGGTGGAAGGCGCAGCATCGGAGGGCCACACGGTTCACTTCGACATTCAAGTGCCTGATGATGAGTCAGCCCTAGTCAATTCGACATTGGCTAAGCGACTATGCCAAGCCGCTCTTCTTCTGATTGATCGGGAGAATCGGAGGAACCGAATGGTGGCCGAGATGTTCTCGTCCTTTACCCGATGATACTCGGGTAAGTTTTCTTCTCTTCTTTTTTTTTTAACCGACTTATCTTCTGTCTGCAGTTGATCCACGATATGTTCGATTTGGAAGCTGGCTACATGAAGTTTGACGACTTTCGTCGGTCGTAGATGAATAAGGTGGCAGCTGCTGATGCTGAGAAGGCGGCTGCTCTCGAACAACTTAGGTCGGTAGCTGAGTGGGCTCGAGTCGGCTGATGACTAACGACCTAGCATCTTCTGGAGCCGAACTCGAGTCGGCTCGCAAGAATATTTTGGCTCTTGAATCACAGGTCAAGAGCAAGAACACTCGATCCACTGGCTTCGACGAGAGCAAGACGGATGCATCGCAGAACTCGAAGTCGAACGTGAACGACATTGGGCCAACCTAAAAAGGTTGGCACTGGCCGAAGAGGAGTTGTCTTCCGCACGAGCCGATGCTGACTTGGCTAAGGCGGAAGCAGAGTCAGCAAGGGAGGTGTTGAGTTGGGCAATCGAGGATTTTAGGAGTTCAAAAAAATTCAAGGAGGAGATCCTCGAAGGCGATTTCACTTCGTACTGCATTGGGTATGAAGACAGTCAGGATGCAGTCAGAAAATTATATCCGAACCTCGACTTGAGCAATATCGTTCCTCCGAGGTCGGAAGATGGGATTGCAAAGAAGAAGCTGCGTCGACTCAAGATGGAACACTGACCATGCCGAAATTGTTCAAGTCGCCGACTCTACACCAGAGCAAAGGAATAGGGACGGTTACAAGCCTTGATCGATGTATTTGCTTTCTCTTTTGTAATCAAATATCTGTAATCGGACTTCGTTCCAATTTTGTAATCTCTTTTTGAGAATGAATGAAAGAATTTTCTTCTAAGTCCAAACTTTTTGTTCCGCTCGTTTGCAATGTTAAGTCTGCAATGTCTGCAATGTAAAGCAGCCACTGAACATTGATCGGTGATCCGAATGGTCTGTAGGATTTGTAGAAACATCCGTTAGTCACGTAGTCTTTTTGACGTACTTAATGGTAAGTCGAATATCCTGTACCCGACTCTAGGTCAGGTTTATACGTCAAATTATCTGATAATCGGTGGCAAGTCGAATATCCTTTAACTGGTGATAACCAAGTCGGTATAATTTCAATCCGACCTTGATCGTATTGACGTTTCTGCTTAGTTAGGACTAAGTCGGTATATTAGTCTTCCAACTATGATCGACTTTTACAGTGGAAAGCCGACATTGAATACTGAGATACAATCGGTACTACGGCTTTTACAGTGAAAGCCTGTATACTTGACATCGATTTTTATGATGGAAAACCGCAGCGGTATGAGACAGTTGATTCTCTGACTTTTACAGTGAAACCCAACATATAGTCGATAGTTGATAGAAATTGACCAAGACTTGTGATTTTGAAATTTTGTATTGCATTCCAAACAATGTATACATAAACAACTTCATTGGTAATACACCTTTAGATTGTCGGCATTCCATGTTCGGAGAATTACCGATCCTTCAAGAGTTTTCAGCCGATATGCGTCCGGTCTAAGTGTTTCGGATATTCTATAAGGTCCTTCCTAATTCGGCGATAGCTTTCTTTGATCCAAAGATTTTGAGATTTCTGCTTTTCTTATGACCAAATCTCCTGGTCGAAAGACTTTCGGCTTGACTCTTGCATTATAATATCGGACTATCCTTTGCCGATATGCAGTCATCCGAATTTGAGCTTGTTGTCGGAGTTCTGGAAGGAGATCTAAGTTGGCTCTCTGACATTCGAAATTGCTCGGCTCACTGTATTGTTCCATCTTTGTTGATGGCAGTCCGATTTCAAGTGGGATCATTGCTTCGGTCTCATAAGCTAAATTAAAGAGAGATTCTCCAATCGGTATGCGAGGAGTTGTTCAGTATGCCCATAAGATCAGATATAGCTCTTCCACCCCCAGAGGCCTTTGGCTTCATTCAGTCGGATTTTGAGCCCATGTAGGATTGTTCGGTTGGTTACCTCCACCTCTCCATTTGATTATGGATGGCTGACTGATGTGAGTTTGTGCGTAATATAAAATTTTGCACAGAACTCTTTGAAATTTTGATTGTCAAATTATCGATCATTGTCGGTGATGATAGTGTGCGATAAATCGAATCTATAGATGATAGATTTCTGAATGAAGTCTTCCATCTTATTTTCAGTGATTTGTGCCAGAGGTTCAGCTTCTACCCATTTGGTGAAATCGTCGATGGTAATCACTATGAACTTTCTCTGATCAGATGTCGGAAGAAAAGATCAAGTATGTCAATTCTCTATTGTGTGAAAGGCCATGGTGCTACAATCGATGTCAGCTGACTAGTCGGTTGATATTGTATGTTTGCATATTTCTGACATGGTTCATACCTTCGGATAAATTCAGCCGCATCTTTCTTCATGGTGGGCCAATAATATCTTTGTCGCAGGATTTTATAAGCTAAAGACTTGTCTCTCGAGTGATTTCCATAAATCTCTTCATGCACTTCTCTAAATACATAGTCGGTATCTGTTGGCCCCAAGCATTTTAGTCAGGAAAAAGAGAACGAGCTTTTATAGAGATGACCATTCATTATTACATATTGAGAGGTCGTCCATCGGAGTCGTTTGGCTTCTAAGGAATCTTCAGGGAGAATCCCGTCGGTCAAGTATTGGATGATCAGATCCATCCAGTTTGGTTCAATAGTGAGCTGTAATACCTCCTCAACTTTGTCGATACTCGACTGTTCAAGACATTCAACGAATGTCCGACCCAGTGAGTTGAATGTAGTAGTAGCCAGTCGGGAGAGAATGTCAATCCGAGCATTTTCGATTCTCGAAATATGAAAGATTTTAAAATATTTTAAGATTGATATAAAATTTTTCATCTTCTGAAGGTACTTCATCATAATGGAGTCTCGGGCCTCAAATTCATCCTTGACCTATCCAGTGATCAGTTGTGAGTCAGTAAAAACCTTCAGATTATCGATCTTAAATTCTTTGGCTATCTTCAGACTAGCTAAGAGTGCTTCATATTCGGCTTAATTATTTGAGGCTTTGAAGTTGAACTGAAGGGCGTATTCAGTGACTATCCCCTTAAAATTGTGAGGATGAGGCCGGCTCCACTACCTTATGCATTAGATGCTCCATCGATGTGCAGCACCCATACTGACCTTTAGTCAGATTCGAGAGTCGCAGCCTGCCTTATTGTGTTGTTATTTGTATCCACTAATTTATCGTTGGGTATTGTACATTCGACGACGAAGTCGGCTAAAACTTGCACTTTCATGAATGGTCGTAGGTGATATTATATGTCGAATTCGTCAAGCTTTGCTGTCCACTTCACCATCCGACCTGACGTATCAGGTCGATGTAAGATCGCCTTCAGCGGCTGATCTGTCAAGACTATAATCGGATGTGCTTGGAAGTACGGACAAGTCATTGTGCTGATATGATCAGAGCGTAGATCATTTTCTCCACTCTTGAGTATCGTATTTTGACATTGTGAAGAACTTTACTGGTATAGTAGATTGATCGATGGATTCGATTTTTATCTTTCTGGATAAGTACCGAACTAACTGCTTCTGTGAAAGTCACCAAATAGAGATACAGCGTCTCTCCGACCTTCAATTTTGTAAGCAAAGGTGGAGAAGCAAGGTACTTTTTCAGCTCTTCGAAGGATTATCGATATTCATCCGACCATGAAAAATTCTTTGTTTGCCGTAAGATTTTGAAGAATGGCAAATATCTCTCGGCCAACCTAGAAATGAATCGGCTGAGTGCGGCGATCCTTCCGTTGAGTTGCTGTATCTCTTTCTTTGAGTTCGGGTGTTTCATATCGATGATGGCCTTTATCTTTTTGGGATTAGCTTCGATTCCTCATTGTGAGATAAGAAATTCAAAGAATTTCTAGGAGGTTATCCCAAATGCATACTTAGTCGGATTCAACTTCATCCGATGTCGTCGAAGTGTGGCAAAGACTTCCGTCAGGTTCTGAACATGGTCTGCAGTTTGGGGACTCTTCACCAGCATATCATTCACATATACTTCCATATTTTATCCGATCTGCACCTTGAAGATCTTATTGATGAGCCGTTGGTAGGTGGCTCCAACATTTTTCCAACTGAAAAGTATTACTTTGTAGCAGTATATGCCTTTGTCGGTTACGAAGGCTGTGTGTGCTTCTCATCTTCTGGTGCCATCCGGATTTGATTATATCCAACGAAGGCATCCATGAAACTCAGAAGTCGATGGTCTGAAGTCGCATCAACCAGTTGATCAATCTTCGGTAATGAAAACTGTCCTTCGAACGGGCCTCATTCAAATTTATATAATCGATGCAGATTCTCCACTTTTCATTGGCCTTTCTCACCATTACTGTATTGGCAAGCCAATCGGAATATGTGGCTTCTCTGATGAAACCTACCACGAGGAGCTTGTCGACTTCTTCATCAATGACCTTCTATCTTTCAGGGGCAAAGACCGTTTCTTCTGTCTCACCGGCTTGACGTTCGGATTGACGTTAAGTCGGTGAGTTATTACTTCTGAAGGAATCCCGAGCATATCAGCGGCCGATCAAGCAAAAATATCAACGTTTGCTCTAAGTAAATTTACTAACTGCTGCCACTCTAGATCAGACAGTTGCGATCCAATTTGATCCATTTTCTCAGGATCTTCTTCTTTTAACGGGATAGAGACTAGTTGTTCAGCTGGTTCACCCTCTCATGATTCTCTCTTTGGTCCAATTTGTCGACAGGTAGAGAGTCTTCAGGTTTATTATTTTGGTTAGAGACAAGGAAGTAGCATCGGGCAAGCTGTTGATCTCCACGCATCTCTCTGACTCCATTTCTCATCAAGAATCAAACTAGTAGATGGTATATCAAAACCACTGCTTTCAGAGCGTTAAATCTAGATCATCCGAGTATGACGTTATAAGCTGAAGGAACTCGAACTATCGTGAACGTTATGAAGACAGTGCTCTGTTGTGGTTCAGTTTCAATGATTAAAGGGAGAAAGATTTTCTCTTCCACTGTGACAGCATCTCCTGTGAAGCCGACCAATGGCGTCAAAATTCTTCTAAGTCGATCAGTCGGTAGTCATTTTCGAAAGAAAGTCGAATAAAAGAGAACATCAATCAAACTTTCATAATCTACAAGGATTCTTTTACATCATAATTAGCTATTGTTACTGAAACAACAACAGTATCATCATGGAGAGTCTGAATTCTCCGAACATCTTCTTCCAAAAAGTTATTACATTATTGAGTTGTCGTCTTTCGTCAACTCGTCTTCGAAAGTTGCCCCCAGTTCGATCGTCTGGAGATAATGTTGATCATCCCTACAGTCGGCTGATTATTTATAGCTTCCTCCATTTGCGGCTGAGGTCATCGATCAGCAGGAGGTTGAGTCGGCAAATCTCTTCGGTACTTCCTGAGGTAGCCTCATCAAATCAGGGCCTCTATCTCGTCTCTGAGTTGGATGCATTGCTCAGTATCGTGACCGTGATCACGATGGAACCGACAGTATTTCTTTCGATCGTGGCTCTTCGATGGCACTTTCATCGGTGGAGGGTGTCGTAAATATTCTGCTCCTTCGATCTCCATGAGGATCTGTGTATGAGGAGCAAAAAGAAGAGTATAGGAGTCATACCTACCGTAGCTCGGCCTTGGACTCCATCGTTGTGGCGAAGCTCGCTTATTGGAAAGTGGCCAACTTGGTTCGGAGAGCTCCTCCTTTCTTCTATTTTTTCTTCTTCTGACTCTTACCTTCTGTCTAGTGCCGGTCAGAAGCTCATTCGTCCGCACGCATATACTTGTATGCACGCTCCAAAATTCAGCATAAGTCCGGAGAAGAGTTTTGTCTAAAGAATATGTGAATCGAGATTCTCTCAGACCTCTTTTCATGGCCAATATAGTCATATCTTCATTGAGGTCCCTGACCTCAAATGTGGCTGCATTAAAATGAGCCACAAAATCTCTTGATATCTCAGTATTTTCTGCTTAAACGAGAAGAGACTGTCGGAGATTCGTGGCAACTTTCGGCTAGTGCTGAAGTGAGCTACGAAAGAGTGTTCAAACTATCCGAAAGAATATATACTTCCCGACTGAAGCCTGGAGTATCAGGCTCGAGCAGCTTTTGAAGGGTTGCCGGAAAGCCAATGCACAAGAGGGCATCGATTGCCCTTGAATCATCATAAGAGTCTTGTAGCTCTCAATGTAGTCGATCGGATCTGTGGAGCCATCGTATGGCTCCACTTGCGGCATCTTAAACCGAGATGGAATCGGCTCGTCCAAGATGTGCTGAGAAAGAGGTTGAGCGGTGTAGAAGTCGTAGCCATTGGAAGACTTCCGACCTTCCACTTGGAGCTGAGCGAGTCGGTGGTTGATTTCTAAAATTTGCATTCGTAGTCATCGAACCATCGTTGTTGGAAAACTCTGAGGGTGGAACCTCCCGACGAGCCTGACGGAGAAGCAGAAGGCGTTCGCGGTCGTTTTCCCTTCCTAATGCTGTTAAGATGGGAAGGAGAGGGGAGACACCGCGAGCGATAGGTGGCACGATGAGAGTGCCAAGAATGTCGTTATTCGTTTGGACAGGAGAGCCGAGATGGTCGCTCTGAAGAAGGAGAAGGTGATCGCCACAGATGATGGTGGCTGTGCTTGGACGGCACCGACTGTGCCACCGGTTGCTCCGCCGGCAGCTGTTAGACGCTTTTGACCGCCTCCGTCAGGACGTTCATCTGCTGCATAAGTGCAGCAATTTGAATGTCTGTGGTGACCACGGGACGTGAGGAACTGGGCTCTGCTATCGAAGGAGGGGGAGGAACCTCTTTTCGATGGAAAGAGTGCCTCGCCGATCCAGTTGCAGTCAAATACTGGGCTCTGATTTTTACCATGACGAGTGTGATCTACCCTACCTGGCGTGCCAATCTGTTACGGCCAACTCCCTATCGCCTATCGCCGGTGATGAGCATTTGCAAAAACTGCATCCTCACAGACCGGAGTTGTATCCGGCGGAGATCCTTCGATGCTTAAGTCAGAGAGAAAATTGATGAACAGTAGATTTGAAAGTTGAAAGTAGCAGAGCTCTGGCTCAGAAGTGTCTTACCCATTCTATTCACTTATCCTCCTTTATATATAATTCTAATGTAACCGTCGAGCACGTGGTCCCGCTTTTTATGGTGCTGAATTATTGGACCATAAATGTGGAGTTAGTGGGTCATTAATTCTCCTGAATAGTCGTGACACATAGTCAATAACCGTTCACAACGATTATGCTATGTTGAGCAGATTAACCGACCATATGTCAATAGAATCTATGAGTGATCGTCGGCTAGTAGTTCAATTATGTCGACGGTGCAAGTCGTCCACTGTTGATCGGTATTAGTCGAACATTAGTCGGTCAGCCGACTATAAGTCGGTGCGATTTACTCAGTTGGTCGATGAAAAGTCGAAACTGTATGTCCAGCTAATGCACAGTCGGAGTCGTGGTGATCAAAGTCAGGAGTTGATTAGTTTATCCCAACATATATATATATATATATATATAT
>KE505085.1:31299-42090 GCA_000441515.1 Elaeis oleifera
CTCCTCCTCCTCTACCCCCCCCCCCCCCTCCCCCCCTCTCAGCTGTTGCCAAGGTCCAAATGCCAGCAATCTTTTCATCAAACAATCGCCATACTCGAGTCCATCGGTCTACCCTCAGGATACAAGAGTTGATTTATGGATTAGTCGAATTTTAATTTTATTGCTGCGGTTCCGAAGACGTGGCCCCCTTTTCCTTGGGCTCTCATCAAAAGACGACAACCACGACGGTGGGTGTTATCAAGGTCCTCCCGCGGCCCGCTTGGATGGCAGCGTCCGCCACCTCAAAACCCAGTCCCAGCCCCAGTCCTGCAGATCCAAGCGTCGCAAGCGCCGCGAGACCACCATCTCCGTTTCTTCCGCCCCTTCCCTCTCTCCCCACGTCGTCTCCTCCGACGGCAGTGCCTGGTGCTGCGCTGTCTCAACCAAGCACCACCACCATCCTACTCCCACCTCCGCCTCGCCGCCCAACCCCGCCGCCCTCCTCCTCCTCCTCCTCCTCCTCCTCCGCCCCCATCGGCGCCGGATCCCGCGCTCGCTGAGGAGCCATCCCACTTCCCGTCTCCGGCTCAGGTCTCCTCAGGTTGTGACTCGCCGGGCGCAGCCATGGACGCCTCCCCGGTCGCCGCCGCCGCCTCCCCACACCCGCCGCCGCTTACCCGGTTTGCACTCCGTACCCTCGAGCTACAGCAAATTCAACTCCGCCCTCAATGCGGGCCTCCTCAACCCTATGTCCCCCCGCCCCTTGACAAAACCCGCTCCAGCCCACCCTCTTCGACATGATGACCAACGAGCACGACTACCATCCCCGCCCCGCGCTCCCGCAGCACCCACCACCGGCCGGCCGCGCCGCCCCCGTCTTGGACCGCCAGCTCCTGCTCCAGGAGCGGGTCGCGGATATTCTGGGCAGCTGTAGCCCCGGGAGCCAGTTCAACGACCCGGACTCCAGCGACGTCCGGCTGACCCTCAGTTCCAAGGACGGCTTCAGCGTTTCCCTCAACGTCCACCGCCATATCCTGGTTACCCACAGCCGCTTCTTCGCCGCCAAGCTCTCCGACCGCTGGTCCCGTCAGCAGCGCTCCCTCCCCACCTCGTCGAGATATCCGACTGCGACGACGTCGAAGTCTACATCGAGACTCTCCGCCTCATGTACTGCAAGGACATCCGCCGTCGCCTCATGAAGGAGGACGTCTCCAAGGTCCTCGGCATCCTAAAGGTCCCACCTTTGATCCTCTAGTTATAGTATCTTGCCTCCTTCTGAGAACCCGAGCAATGGCTTTCGCTTATCGTAAAAATGTCACCGTTTCTTTCTTGTGGGCAGGTCTCGGCGGCGATCGTGTTCGATGCGGGGGTTTTGTCCTGCCTGGAGTACCTGGAGGCCGCCCCTGGCGGAGGACGAGGAGGAAAAGGTGGCCTCCCTCCTCTCCCAGCTCCACCTGGAGAGCTCGGGCGCAGGAGAGGTGCTCAAAAGGGTCTCCCTCGAAGTAGCCCATCCCTCGGCGGACGAAGCCAACGGCAATGGCGGGGAGGAGATACTTGTCCGGCTCCTCCAGGTGGTCTTAGAGGGCAAGGACGAGAAGGCCCGGCGGGAGATGAAGGGCCTCGTGTCAAAATGCTCCGGGAAACAGCGCCTCCTACGGCCGTGGCGGTGGCGGCGCCGCCGGCGGGGACCTCAGCAAGGAATCGCTCTACTCCGCCTGCGAGGGCTGCCTCCGTCTCCTCCGCCACCACTTCCTCCGCGCCGCCGCCGCCGACCTGTCGGAGGCCGCCCAGATCGCCCGGCAGGCTGACAACCTCCACTGGATCCTCGACATCCTCATCGACCGCCAGATTGCCGACGAGTTCCTCTGGACCTGGGCGGCGCAGGCGGAGCTCTCGGAGGCGCATTCCAAGGTCCCGGCTATCCACAGCTACGAGGTGAGCCGGGTCACGGCCCGGCTCTTCGTTGGGGTGGCAAGGGCCAGATTTTAGTCTCCAAGGAGGCGAGATGCTTGCTCTTAGGGACTTGGCTGGATCCATTCTACGAGGACTTCGGGTGGATGAGGAGGGCTTGCAAGGGGCTCGACCGCCATCTTATCGAAGACGGTCTCGCCAACACGATCCTGACGCTGCCGTTGGCGGTGCAGCAGGAGATCTTGCTGGCGTGGTTCGATCGGTTCCTGAATTCCGGCGACGATTGCCCCAACATCCAGAGGGGTTTCGAGGTGTGGTGGAGGAGGGCGTTCTGGCGGCGGAACGGCGAGCCGGAGCGGCCGCCACAGCTCAGGCTGGCCGCCGTCTGCGAGAATTCTTCCTGACAGCAGCTCATTGCTATCTGGTTTGGTTTTTAGTTTGATCTGTTCTTAATGATTTTTTTCTTTTTTTCCAACTCTCTTTTGATTCTATTTGTGTTTGGATTTGTACGATGAGATCGCTTGAGTGGTCCATCTCTTTCTTCGTTCCTGAACCAGCTCCTGTATATATTATGTAAGGTGCTTAGCTTGACTTAGAATGGATGTAGAGAAGGGGGTGTGAGTTTGGATCGTCTCCTTTAATTCTGGTGAATAATGCTTAACAAACTTTTCTGCTATCAGCTGGTACTTTATAGAATTGGAATTAATATGACCAGAATGGTAGTAATTGTTCAAAGAAATTAGAATTATAGTTTGTTGAAATTTAGATGATAGAGTGGGAATATACTAGTTAGTGTTCAAATCTAGATAAGACTTATGATTGCTTCTATTATACCCACTAAAACATGTGGAATATCTAAGCCAAGCTGTTCAAATGTGGATTTGTTAGATCTCTTTGTTATGGAATTAAGATGAAAGCTTCCTTGTACGCTTGAATGCTTTTCTAAATTTCTTAATGCAATGCAATGAGGGCAGTTCCATTATTTTTCCGTCTTTTTTTTTTACTAGAAATCATTTTGTGCAGTCCAGCCATGTGCAGGGGAAAGCTTTCCAGTTGGATGGGCTCGTGGTGAGCCAATTGACTGTCCTTGTTCTAATTGCTAGTTGCATGCGCACTGCTAATGTCATTCGCCTTTTGATTCAGATTTGCCCTCCACTATATCAGATGTGGAATATGTATCCAAATAAGATGAATAAACGAAAACATTTTCAATGATGGAGAGAAAGGAATAGATCTCCATGCTTCATCTCATGTGCATCTTTGGTCTCCAGCCATATGATGCGGAACATCTGGTTGAAGTCAGATCTGATCGTAGAAAATAGCGAAAGTTCAAATAAATAGGTTGGAGAGTCAAAATAGTGATCTAAACTTCAAGTGATCATAATTTTTGATATAGAAGAAGATCCAAGATCCGTATCTTGAATGGGGTTTATCGGTTCATTCTAGTTTTCGGATCTAAATTTCATCATTTTAATGGATTTTGAGGTTGTTTTATATCCATATCTCTCTTTGGTTTTAATTTCACATTTCAGTTTTTATTTATTTTTCACCTGGGATTATTAGTTTTATTTAGATGTTATTACATTATTTTGTATATTTCACTATATGTGGAACTGTTTTTGTTAGGATTGTGGTACTATAAATAGTTTTATTTTATGTTTATTCAGTACTCATCAATAAATATTAAAATTATTTTTCGACTTGAGTTTAGGATTTTTTCTTTGATATGTTGAAGGATTTTATTTTGTGTGAATCATTATTGTTATTCTCTAATGCTACATCATCATAGTTATCTATTCATGCATAAAACAATAGCACATTGTTCGCCATAGCTCTTTACATTTAATATAAATGCATCTTCCAATCAGGCTGCGATAGGTCCACTTTAAATAAAATCAAGCAGGTGAATCATTATTCTCCGCTCTCCCACCTTTTGGTTCTTTTAAATGCTAACGTTAAATTTGGCGCGGACATCTGTCACGTTTCTTTTGTTCGATTTCCGAGTGGGGTGATGCTTGTGAATCACCGACATGGGTAGGATCTATGGGCAGTAAATTTAATGCAATTTGTATTTTTTTATCATTGTTATATCAGGTTCGTAAAAGTACTATTTATTTAAGATGGTCAGGGACCCACTTTGGTTGGCACTCCAACAGTGATGACATTTACTCCCTTCGGCGGGGTCACTTGGAAGGTCCATGAAGTGCCAAGTGTCGGTCACTTGTCGCACGGTTAAAAGCGTGCAAGAAGTTTACAGGTCTTCCCTGGTGTCTGAAAACATGGAAGGTTAAACCTTGTTTTCACAGGGATGGATTTGTTCTATGGTTCTAGCTGTCTTTACTCTGCACATTGGGTATCAACGACATTGAAGCATGCTGGGATTTTTGATTCTTCTCTAAAAGATTTCTCATGTGTCTTGGATAACATTCTTGATCTAACAAATAGAGATTGTTCAAATCTTGGGCATTCTCGGATATTAGGACATAGACAATTATAATAATGGTGGGCTTCCATTCTTTTCTCAAAAAAAAAAAAAATTACAATGATCTTCCTCAAAATTTGAGATAATTATAAATTTCATTCAATATTTTAAATATATATATACTACTACCTAACTTTTATTATATACATGATGCATTTCTCTACGAATATTTTTCTGTTAGATGAATTAATGGTTTTTCTAACATCATTACTATCTAATCTATTTGAGTTTTAAAATATTTATTTTTATTTTTATTTTTAAATTATAAATTTTTATATTTGATGTAAGGGTTACGTGTATATACTTCCAAAATGTTGGATGGGATTATGTAATTATCTCAAACCTCGAGAGGATTCAGAGTAATTTACTCAAAAATAAATAACAATTCTTGACAAGCTTTGCTCACAACATAATGCTTGTGTTGATTTTGGTACATAATGCTTGTGTTGATTTGGTTACAATGAACTCCTATGAGAACCTCATTTTGACAAACTACGTGAAAGGCCCATATGGAGCTGCACCCAAGGCAGTGCTAAACACTTAACAGCCAACAAAATTGGGCCGCAAGGAACCCTGAACCGGACTTAACGGATACTTTTGATGGCAAACTGGTCGATCTTGACTACTTACACTTGCATTGTGCCAGTGATAAGCCTACCTGTAACAGTACCAAAACGAGCATATAATACCTTACACAGACTACGAACATGCATCTTGGTCCACGATTGAGATTTAGCCCAGTTGGCAAACAAATGGAATATTTGGGATGAAACGAACTTTATTATTTCTTAGGAGCTAATCTGTGACTCTGAAGTAGGTTAATAATGTTTATCGATTTCCCAACTACAACCCAATTGCGTTTTCGTGAAGCATGTGTGCTTGCATTTTAGGATCTAATATAGCAACAGCGGATTAGTGGTTGTGACGGTGTAGCCGACCTCTTACATTACGGGCCTGGGGGTTTGAAATGGGGCTTCTTGTTTAAGTGCCCACGGAAAAGAGAAATGTTAGCACTGGGAACGAGGACAGATATTTAATTTTTGTCCCCAAACACATGGAAAGCATTGTTTGGTTGGAGAGAGTTGGGGCCTCGAATTGGAATGGGAATTGATAACTTTCATTTCAACTATTTGGTTGGGAGGAGTCTAATTTCAATTCTGATTCTAAGATAGAATGACAATATTTCAATTCTGATTCCAAAATAGAATGGCAATAACTTCTCACTGTATGTCTCTTGCGGTAGAAACCTGGTAATGCTCTTGTTTTGACACTAGAGTTTTGCAGAGCTTTATTGTTAACGCACCTTAAGACTAATTATCATATTTTTTAAGAATATAAATATATCTTTTCAACTTATTGCTCAAAAGAATTATAAATTGTTAATTTCATTCTTAAATATTGACTAATCTTTTGTGGATGAAGGCTTTGTCCATTGTTGCTTCAAGTTCCAACAACCATGCCATTGTAACTAGCAGGACCCCATTGATCGAAGGTGAAACTGGTGGTCCAGTCATTGAAACTATAGCCAAACCCAAGGCCGTCATGTTCGACGGGTACCCATCAATGTAACTTTGGTAAGGATCGATGTAAACTATAGGATTAATAGCTTTCTTCTGCATGGATTTGCTGAAATAACTCTTAGTGTTCTCTCCTTCCAAATGGTCTATACAAGAGCAGCAAGCATGAATTTTGAGGTACTAACCGGTGGAGAACTTCCTAGGTGGAGCTCTGAGGTTCCATAGCTTGAACAAGATTGTCAACTATAGTTGATTGCATGTAAGCTTTGGCACATTCAGGGTGAATGGAGAGCCTAGAGCTGCTCTGGCTGTAATGGTAGCTGAAAAATTTTATTTGATTCTATTTCTAAAGGGCAACATCAACTACTCCAAGAGGATGAGCATTGGCGTGCTAGTATGGTTGCTCTACTGTAACCTAAAGATTACATAAACAATATTTGTATTGAGAAATTATTAGATGGACTCATTCTACCGTAGCTAAAGTTAATAAAAAATTCACACATCAGTTAATTATTCATTAATTGTTATTCATGATGGATCATGATTGACTTTGAGGTGAAAAAGGAGTCAATTAAAATCCATAAAACACTTTCCCTACGGTGGAATGAATCCACTTAATAATTTTTTTCTTGTACGGAGATAAGGCTGCGTACACCCTCTTTAAACCCGCAATGATGGGAGCCTAATGGATTGAACCATCAATCATTGCACGGAGTTGGACAACATGTCTCAAAATTGGTACATGTAATTGGGATCTCCTCTCAATGGAAGCCAGACTGCTGATTTATTGCCCAATTTGCCAGGGTTGCCTTGTATCAAATATGTGCTGGTTGCCCGCGTCCTCAGACCACAGGTAGACCACTTCCATTATGTAGAGTAACAGGACCAGTTCCATGTTCATTGACGGTGCACAAAGTACATTTGAATGGGTCTCATCAGGCTAAGTATTGTTAGCCTTGCTCCTGACATGGTTGTCACGAACTCCATAAGTATTCCAAGTGCAGCAACGTCCCCTTTCCTCCCACCAAGTGTTTGGCTGTATGCTCCCCTCGACCCTTGCCCCATATGGTCGCCACCTGTTAGGCCCATGGCCGTGCCCCAAAGGAGACACCGGACGGTGTGGCGATGGGATGAGCTAAGATGGTTCGGTGCCACCCCTAAAGCCATCGGTCTACCCTCCTTGCTAGAGATCCCACCAGGCCATAATGCATGATCGATCCTCCGCCATTGGTTTTGCCAGGAAGCCATTGGAGTAGATCGATTCTAGTACCTTCGATCTCTATGACCTTGAGTACAGCAATTGGGAATGAATAAGATCGAGAGAGCGTCGGATGAGGACCGGAAGCACTACTGTGGAGAGGAGCTATGATCTAATTAGCATTCTGTTTTCCACTTTCCTCTTTTTTGCTGCTTTGTTTATGAAAGGACTTGTTTGAATGATTGGATCAAGACAACTAGCAAAATCATAATGTTACAAGTTGAGTTAGGTATGTATTCATAAATATCCAAAATTAGCTTTGGAGTGGGCCAACTCGTTCCTATAGCGAGAAAAAAATATCTTAGCCCAATCATAAATATCCAACAGGTTTGTTTCTTCGTATATTCATAATTACCCGGTAGATCTTTTTCTCTCTATCGGATTCGGGATAACTCACTCCAAAGTTACTCTTGAGTAGTTATAAATATAGATCTGATGCGGCCAATAATCTTATGATTTTGTTGGTTGTACTAGCTTAAAATACAAATCCTATAAGATTTTCAGCTTAATACACCATCCAATCAAGTCCTAAGTAAACTGCCTTGTAATTCTATTTACATGAGAAAGGGGTCCATTTGCATGCATCAAAGGATGGTGGGGCTCACCTAGATTGACGTGCATGGATCCGTAAAGTGAGTGTAATGGAAAGGGCATTAGAAAAATAGGTACAATAGATCCACGCTTTATTCACTTTTTGTATTTGGAGGAGTGTTTGGAGGGAGGAGGGACAGTGCCACATCGGCCTCACTAGTAGAGGGAAAGGGTTGAAATTATCATGACAGAAGCAAGAATCGGAGGTTGAACACGTTCGATTCCTCCATCTCCTCTTTTTATGACTGACGATGAAGTCAAATTTTTTGGCTTTTCATCATTGTGAATATTACTTTCGGTTGCAGGCTTATCAAGCTAGCTAGGAACTTCCTCCACATCTCACTGGATGACAGATTTTTTAGCTCGTATATTGGAGGGATCTGCATTGGGAGAAGTAGAATTTTACTATATACTAAATAGATTTTAGATACTTATACAAAGTCAAAAAAATCCAAATAATTTCTAATTAGTTCTTTTTGGATAAGGTCTTAGATTGTTATAGTTGAGATCAAAGCAAACTGTGTCGATCTAATGGGACTGAATGGTGCTATAGCATTGGCTTATTTAAGTTGACTATTGGCTAGTCCCAATACTTATAAATACACTTGTAATATTTGTACTTAGATTTGAATGGATTTGGGCTCTTAGCCTGTCGAGGATATCATGGCTTAAATAAAAGAGTGTGTGAGGCCTATGCCAGTATATATTTAATTCTACTTAGATTACATACTAAGTGGATCTTAAAGGCTTATACAATACCAAAAAATCTAAATAATACCTTCTGACTAACTTTTGGATGAGATTCTGGATTATTGTACATACATCCTAGCATTAAAATGATTGCCATCTAGTCGTTGTTAGTATATATGTGATTTTTGAACAAGTTTAGTCAGTTAAATCTAGATATAGTTACTTTAATTTTTTATTCAATTAGGAGACTAGACATCTTCATTATTATTTGATTGATTGGTAGACAAATTTGAAATTAGCAAAGAAACCAGAATATGAGGGTTGTATCTAATAGCTCTAACAACTCAAAACCCATAATTTCAATATTCCAATAGCTTCGTAGTTGTTAGATCCACCAAATCCTTTTAGTATTGGATGCTATCTTTCTTTCACAAGGAAATGGTTGAGGGCAATTGAACATGTCAAAGATAGATACATTTCTAGAAGTGTTGCCAATTCAATACTCTTTCCAATGCTTCTTAATATAACTAATTATAAGGATTTTAATATGGAAGGAGCCAATGAAAATTTAATGGACAAAGAGAGATAAGGTTGGATGCCAAGAGTTGATGTATGTATTCAGGTTGTAGGGCCTTAGTCACCATCTATGAGGAAGAAGAAACAACTAAATAAAATTTGGCATTTAGAAGCCCAGAAAAATTTCTCCCGCGATCTGCCCATTGCATAACTCATTTGTGTCAATTAGATTTCCTTATTGTCTTGCTTATGCTTACTGCATTAACAAAGTCAAACATTTCATTAGTAACCCACAAACGATTCATAAACACCAAGATTGTCCGGATTTACTGTACAAAGTATGGAAAATTATACAGGATATAGGGTCCTTAAAAGATAAGTTACATGAAGAAGCCCAAAAGATCTTTAATAATGAAGTATGGTATAATATTAGCATCAGTCATCTTTCTTAAGAAAATTCTATTTGTAATAACTTAGGAGCTCATCTAAAAAGTCTAGTTGGAAGATATTATTTGAATATCTTGACCATATATAAATATCTAAGATCTCTTAAGTGCATGATGGATACGGAACTACGCATATACTTGCATTAGTCCTCACATGCTTTCTCTATTTAAGTTTTGGCATCTTCGGCGGGCTAAGAATTTTAATCCATTCATATCCAATTACAAATATAACATATTTATTTAATCCATTCATATTCAATTACAAATATAACAAATTTATTCACATATATTACTGATTAATCAAAATAGCTACGCTCGTACTGTAGTATCTCTTAGTTCACATAAGTCATGTATTGGGTCAACCTAGGATCTCACCGAAAGAAAACTAGTCGAAAAGTACTATTTGGATTTCTTAACATTGTATGAATATTTGATATCTATCCAATGCATAATCGAGCAGAATAAAAGCACATCTTTACAGATCCTCACACCTTTCCAAATAGTAGAGCTCTAAGAAATTTGATCTTGGTCTGAGGACTGAACTTTCTCTTTTTATGATAAGGCACAGTCACAGCTGATCTCCATGAAGCTTCCTCATCTTGCATGTACCTCCAGCACCATTTAGTAAATCTTTCATTCCCCAGCCCCATCATTCTCCTTCTTGCAAACCTTTCCCGTCGCACTAGGCACAAGAAATAAAAGCCTGGCCCTCATCTTCCCAAAGGAAGGTCCAGCGAATCTTGCCGATGACCCACCATAGCAATCTAAACACAGACACATAATAAACTGGAAGAACGGAAAGCATAACATTGACGAGAACCAACCGACCACCCATGGAACTAATGGATATTCAACAACAAATAGGGCCAACCCATATATCCTTGATACGAGAGCAAGCATTTTCTCTGCCCGTCTCCAAGACAACCAGTGCTGAACATGAAACCGACACTACCATTGGCACTATATATGTCATCATAATCAATTTCAATTACCTAATACCCACCCCGTGTCACCCTAATACGGTGCAAAGTCCTGATAGAAATAAAACACAAGCAACCATTTGAATTAGGAAGCAAGAAGCATGCATATGATTGAGATTACGGATCCTTTGTCTACAATATGCTTCTGCAGAGATGTGAGAATACCTTCATTTTATATACTTTTAGCTTTCAATTCTTAATATGAGTAAATAGGTAGTACATAAGATCAATCTGTTATCCATGCACTAAATCTTTAAGAAATAAATCTTTCTTAAATATCCAATATATCGGTGAGTTACTCCCTTTAGTTTATTTTGTTAAATTTCTACCTTTTAGAAAAGAACATCTTGCATCACCACCAATTTGCAGTTTCTAATTTTCCTTCGCTACCTCCAACAAATATATATATATATATATATAT
>KE505085.1:50973-65304 GCA_000441515.1 Elaeis oleifera
AGGACAGAAGAGTCCAATGGTCCTAGTTAGAATCTGGAGGGCTCATCAACTGCTGACGGAAAGGTGACGTTACCGATCCTTGGACGCTTCAATCAGGGTGACCAGTTTTGTCATCATACCGTATTCCATCCGGCTCTAGGACACCTGGCAACCACCGGTTAGCTCATGCGAATACCACCATCAACTCTGAAAAAAAAAAAATATATATATATATATTTTTTATTGATTTTATATAAATATTTAAAATTTAATTTATATATAATTAATATAAAAAATAATATATATCCGAATGAAATTTTATATAGCTAAAAATTTAAAGAGAAATTCTTTGCGCACTACGGACGGTGCAGAATTATTTGTACCATTCACGATGATTGAGTCATACATAAAATTAGAAGAAATTTTTTTTTTCATATGCCGTATTTCAGTTTCGTGCGTGATCCAATCAACGCGGATGATGCACGCATTCTACCGCGTGCGATACAAAAATTTTCAAATTTAAATCCAAACATACATGTCATAGTTTAATCATAAATATCCTAATTAATTCAAATAGACTTATGCTATAGTATTTCTAATCTACATGGATTATGGACTAATTTTTTACAATTATTTATTATAATTAAATTTATTAAAATATTAATTAAAATATTATTTAATTTATTAATTTATAAATATTTAAAATCTATCTAATATATAATCAATGTGAAATCAAACACACACTTGTATAGACCCTTGTATAAAAGCACACACACTTCAGTTTCGGACTTCAATGATCCTAATCCATTTGGACAAATTATCACACTAAACAGCTCCAAAGGCCGTGGGTCGGTAGGTAAAATCGGCAAGTCGATAGCCATCCATTGCTACATCTTAGTCACAAAATCATCAAATCTACCGTTTGTGGTTGACATGGCATTCGACACTCAGGACTAGTTACGGATTGAACATCAAATTCCTACGATGACAGCTAACTACGAAAATAGGAAACAGGTGGCTCTATTCCTATCTAATTTTAATTATACTAATTCACTCCTTCCAAGGTCGATAAGGATGGTGGTTGGATCTTCTCCTATTCAAATCTTAAGCTTATGACAGAGTACATGGATGACATGATAAGAGGCTTGGATCTCTCAAGTTCACATTCAAACTAGAGACTCTGACTTCGAGTGAACTGTGTATATCTGGGTGCATGATAGCTTATAACTAGAAAGGCATCTAAACTTTCTTAAAGATATTTTTGTTTTGATGTGAGATCATCATGGCAATCGTTGCAGTACAATCAACATGCAGATATTTCTTGTTTGATTGAATATACATCTTAAGATTGCTTAATTCAAGATGATCATCAAATATGATATAGAGAACTTTCGGCAGAGGAAGTCTACACTTCCTCGATTTCTCCTTTAAGGAAAAAAAAAATCGAACAGGTTTGAATAAGTTTAATGCTCTGAGATTTGCCATATTTGATACTAAACTATACATCAAAACTTCCATAAATAATAACTTTCTATGCGACTTTTAATTAAGATTTTTTTTTGTGAAATTAGGTTGACTCTTCAAGATATATGAGAATGCAATTACTCGAAGGGGTTTATCACACTCCTTGATATAGAGTTGGGTCTTGAAGCAGGTCAAGGCAAAAGTTTCTTTTTTAAGCAAAATTTTAATAATACAATAAAAAGCAAACTAGATATAGAAGTCAAGATTTATCTAAATATGGTGCAAAAATGATATTTTGTTATATGGTACATGGTCCTTCTAAATTTGCCATTTCAGGTACAACTAGAACTTAGATCTTAATGAAATATATACTTTGGATTGTTGAAGGTCAAACAATATTTTTCAGCATCAGATAACTTGTTGCACATTGGCTAAAGAGCTGGCTAGCTTCCACCACTCCGCATGGTTTCTTGCATGCCTGCATCAGGACGGCCACAACTAGTTAATGGAGTAAGATCGCAATGTTCCCATCACAATATCTGAACCCGACATTCCATTTACTCAATCCTGCTTTAGTTGACAGCGTCTAATATCATCCACTTTTCACCCAATCAAGTCCATGGTGCGTGGAGACTGAAGCAAAAAGGAAAGATTCGTGCACGAAGAAAAGTTAGCTAAAGATAAAGTAAAAGGGCTGATAGTATGTGGTGCAACATACTCGTGTGACAAGCCCGAAAAAGAAGGGGAAAAAAAAAAAACAAACCTCAGGGTTGTTGTGAGTGAAACATTAGGAAAAGACAGGCACCAATATATATATGTTATATGTATATATTCTTTTTCCAATATAGACCTCACAAAATTCGCACTACCCCAATAATCAAATGGTTATCATTTAAAAGTTGACTAGTCTTATGAATCCGTAGCTCATTGATTTATACTCCATACCTTCTGAACACGTGAGACAATGACCTCTAGATTCATAAATCCAATGATCATAAACAACCCAAATTAGACCTGACAATATCTAATCTTTACCAGGGGGCCCACCGGAAATTAGACTATGAGAGAGCAGAGGTTGCTAAGGGCTGTTTCTTTCAACTCAACTATTTATGGTTGGATTTTGGTTGATGAATTTTAACTCAATCTCGAATCTTTATCTCCTGATCAAAAAATAATCTTACTTTAGGTAAATCTAGTTTATTCAGGCTGTTGCTAACCAGCCCATCCAAATCTAACTAAAATTGATAAGAATTAGATTTAAGTCCACTTTTCTCTTCAAACAAAAGAAGAGAGACGGATACAAATTATGACTACGTTAAGTCTAAATACTAGAAAGCACCATCCAAGATATGTATTCAGATTCTTTAGTTGCGGGGCAGAAGGATATGACCATTATGATAAGCTCCAATTATGGATTTAAGTCTACATGTTTAAACATGATTATAATCAGATTGTGTTCTTAACCGAACCTAATCCATTTCCAGTCCTAAAAATTTAACTGATTTAGATTTTTCAGGATTCTTGTATACTAATCAACTAAGATCCTAGGCATGACATGCGATGGTGTTTTAAATAAAGCCCTTATGGCTGCTCTCGTGGAAAGGTGAAGAATGTGGAGAGCCCTCTGGTCCCTGGAACTGCACATGGATTGATTTCTTGGAAAAAGTACGAGGCAGGGAAGAAAGAATGCAGGAGAGCAAACAAAATAAAGTAGGGCCCACAAAATAAAGAATGGAAATTAAAGGCCCACCATTTTGGGTGGGCTTCCTCATTCTTAAAACATAATGGATTTTTACCCAAAAAAAAAAAACATGATGGATTTGACGTGGATGCGTACTAGACTTTTCTCGTAGAAATGTTAACGTGATGGGCCTACGTAGAATTATAGGACGCGGTTCCATCAAAACCTGGACCTTAAAATATTGAATGGACTCCACCATCCACTGCAAGGGATAATCAATAAGAGAGAGAGGGAGAGGGAGAGGGAGAGGGAGAGGGAGAGAGAAGAAAAGGATTCTCTGACGATGGAATGCATTCTAATCCACATATTCTTCTTCTGATAAGCCCTTTCGTTTGTTTCTTGTTCCCTACCATGACCAGAGTTACAGCCCCCGAGGCCAGATGATAAATGTGAGTATATTTGACCTGTTTGTCTGGCTGATCACGCCACCTTGACTTCAGGGATGAACTAAGCACTTGACCATAGGCATTGACCCCACTAGTCCACAATAGGTTTCCCATATGGCCTTCGATTCTCTAATATAACATGGGTTTGTTGGAACTCTATCATCACTTGTAATGCTAGCTCACAATCAACCACATAGACAACCTGATGCCAATTTCCTTGGGAATTTATAGTTATATATATAATCGATTTATGTTTACCTCCTTCAACTAGGGACATCAAATGAACCGAATAGTTCAAGCTCAGCTCAGGAAAAGCTTGAATTAAGCTCAATTTGAGGCTATACAAACTAAGTTTGAATTGGCAAAATAGAGTCAAAACTAGTTTCAATCGGTCGGTGTGTGTGTGTGTATATATATATATAAACAGAGCTTGAAATCTACATTGAGGCTTAAACCATGCTTTAATTAATCTTGAGTGGATTTTAGCTCGATTTAGCAAACTAATCAAGTAGGCTCATGTGCAGTTTAATTCGAAATTAAGCTCAAAATAATGATAAACAAATCAAGCTTGATATTAAAGCTCAAGTTTAAAATTAATTTCAAATTAAACTTGATTAGACTCAAACTTAATCAAGCTCAGCTTCATTATGCTACCTTCAACTATACATATAATTTAATTTGACATCAAATCCAAGTTTTATACACTATTCCTTTTATCATCTATAAGAAATATGCATATTAGTAATGTATCGATTTTTTAGAAGAAAAGATATCCAACAGCATTGCTATAGCAACGGTCTTATCTATTAGTGAATTTCACATTGGATACACTTGCAATCACCAATATGAGAATGATGCAATCATGTAATTTTAATGCACTACAAAATTTTGTAACATTATTCATTTTTCCATTGTTTAAAGTTCTAAAATGCAAACTCGTAACATATTTTAATAAATTGTGGATGGATGATTTTCTTTTTTTTGTCACCTTCATAGCAATGCTAGGATTCATTGGCTTAGGAAGGTCTTCGGCTTCATTGGCCTCTCTTAGAAGATCAAATTCTTTTTTGGCAAAATTGAAAAGGAATATAACTATAACCCAAAGCATCCATGCGAATGATATGGGCAAGATTCGGGTGAAGAGCTGATCCTTTGGGTAGATCGGATGTTCCCTCTATTCCTGCTAACTAGTCGGCTGGCAAAATTCACTTCATGTACAACAGATCGACAAGATGAAATTCTTCCCATGTAGTTCTTTTAGTGCTAGTTATTTTGGGTCATAAGCCCCAAATTAACAAGAGCAAGAAGAAGAAGAAGTCTGCGCATTCCCAGCCCATCAGGTGAGGCCCAATTCAGATCATCAGGCCTAATGATGTTGTTGATGGGCCTAAGCTAAGCAAATATAGCATGCTCAGCCAAGCCATCCCAACATTAAGGCTTTTTCCCTTCTCTCAATGCAGGCGCAAATCAGCAAAGTTCTTCTCCTCAACTGGCTGAGATGAGCTTGGGCTGAAACTGTGAGCGCCGCGCCTAAGATTTGGTCAGGCAGGGTTCGAGCCAGTCTGGTGGGTCCAAATACTGAGCTTTGATTCTGCCAGAACCCAGCCGTTTGTGGTGACATGTGTAGGATTCTTTTTGAAGAAATGGATGATAAAGACTATAAATACATTATGTTCAAATAAAATACATGTGTGTATGATGAATACAGACATGCATGTACATAGCTATCATATAGAGCTACAAAATTGAGTGCTTACAACTGATAGCTGTGTTATCCAAAAGCAGTAGTAGAAAAACACTGGTTTTAGAATAAACCGATCGAACTAATCCTTGACATGAGTCATTGAATGCTTCCTTGTAATTTACATGCTCCTTGGATATGGCTCCCTTTTGATTTGCTAAGTGCAATTTTATGGTGGCTAGGGAATATTTTCAATGTAAAGCGTATGCATGTGAATATTTTCCTTGGGTGAGGATTATTGTTGCAAGGCTAGTTCTCATAAGGTCCAGCCTTTCTGATCAACCGCAAAAAATTAAGGGACCTTAGGCTCAGCAAGTGGGCCTTTGGACTAGGCCTAGGCCTACAAATTTGAAGCTCGAATAGTGTTGGGTTTGAACCAGTCTAGAGGAAATTAAATGTGACTAGGCCTGACCTGTGAAGATTAGGGCCTGTCCAAATGTGGCCCTGGGCTTGGCTAGGCCCAGCCCACTGAGAGACCGAAGGCTTTTGGACCAACATGAACTCGTCAATTGTTTCTAGAGCAGGGTTGGTTGGCTATCTTTGTCCTTGGTTCCATGGAGCATGAGTCGGATCAGAATAACTCAGGTTATAATTTTCTTGTTCCGATGAGTTTGAAGTATCCATCAGTCTCAAGTACCACGAACTTTCCGGGCAAGGGTCCAGCACTTTCTTTATAATAATTTATATTTGCATTCTCTTTTTTAATACTTCATAAATTTTTATTTATTTATTCTAATTAAAATCACTTAAGAATAAAAAGTTTTTTTTTTTGATAATTCAAATCCTTCTTGTGAATATATTAAAGATAATCAAAAAATAAAATATCCCTAAATAGATTAGGGATCTCACATAAGTTGGTCCGAAAGTACAATTCAGAGTGCTCCGCGGCAAAGCAGCTGCTAGTCAATTACAATATCCATTTCTTGAAAGATGTGTCTGATGGTAAGATTTGCACAGTTCGATAGCATAGCCGCAATCTCATGCAAAAAAGAGTGATTGGTGTCCCCCTACATGCACCTCCGAAGCCAAGTCGTTACCGTAGCTGAGTCACCTTCAATGAACAGATGATCAATATGGAGGCTCCGACACACATAAATAATTCTAACCCACGCAGTCTGAAGCTTCACAGTAGGAACAAATAGATCAACGAGATGGCTACCCTCGATCGCTGTAGCTCTGGAGGCATAATCATAAATCATGAAATTAGCTCCATCACTACTACTTCTGACACTGCCGTCGAAGTTAATCTTAAAAAATCTCGAAGGAGGTGGTTCCCAGATGTTGAATACACTGTGGGCCGTTGCATGAGCTGGTTGAGAGTCCCAGATCTCCAAGGGTCTTTAGGTAATATCAATCATCTTAATGGCCAAAGTCAGGACTCTCTCTAGAATAAATCTTGTCAAGCACCTCCTAACCTCAAATACCAGGGTATTCCTGAATAGCCAGATCTATGGAGTAATATAGGCTACTTGAATGCCAACCGACATCAGTGCTCCAGCACCACCGCTCCGCCTCAACAACTCCAGGAACTCCAGAACCAAGGTCCCCTCCTGAGAAGAGAAGCTGTGCAAACTCGCCAAGTGCCACACTTGCATTGTCCTCGGACACAGGAAAAGAATGTGTTTAATGGTTTCTTTCTTCCTGCTACAGATCGGACAGACAGACTTAATGTTCATGCCTCTCATCCTTAGGATAGCTTTGGTCAGAAGATGCTTCCATTCAACTTTTCAAAGGAAATATTCACCGACGGGTACATCTCGATCCTTCAAATCCACCCAATATCCAACTGCCTCGACAGCTCCCTCCAGAATTGGCGATAGAGGTCTGTCGTTACTGCTTTAGGCAAAAATGAAGACCTCTAAACTCTGACATCCTTAGTGCCATGGGCCGGAATCACTAAGGATTGCACACGCTTGGCCAAGGTCTCCCCAAATAGCTGGGTCACCACTTTAGAATCCCAGCCTTGATCATCTTAAGCAAACAGGTCACATACTCTTAAAGAGGCCCCAAGCTCCATATTGATAAAGGTCGGCCAGTGGCTCAGTATCACCTCAGCCACCCATGGATCAAGCAGGACGTTCACAAACTAACCATCGCCCATAAGCCACCTAGTCTGTGAGCTGACCATGGAGACCCGCGTATAAATCTCCTTCTATAGGAGGAGCACCTCTGACTCGACTGGATCTCTGCTTCGATCTCCCACGAACCATACATGGTCTTCATCATTGAGCTCCACCAACTGTTAAGGTCAAGCAGGAAACAGACCGCATGTCAAGCAATAAGGGCCTCCCTCCTAGTGACTAGAGACTAGATCCCAAACCCCCATCTGCCAATGACTGGCACACAACATCCCAGGCAAGCAAATGCACACCACCACCTCCATGCCTCGGGCTCCATAGAAATCTCTAGAATTGCTGGTCGATCTTCCCATCAGGGTCTTTTAGAGGATAGTATTGGATAAGATAAATAGGAATAGCACTCATGACTGACCTCACTAGGATAATCTTGCCCATCATGGAGAGAGCTTTGGCTTGCCACCCCTCTAGCCGCTCCTAGATCGACTGCTCCACTCCAACACACTCGGACCCATTGAGTCGGTGACCTTCCATGGGAACCCCCAAATAGAGCAAAACCTCGCTATGCTCCGCCACCTTAAGGACACCCCGAATCATATGCTGAGTCTGGATTGGTGTCTTCAGGCTAAATAACCGCTATTTGTGGAAGTTCACCTTTTGGTCTAAAGAAAGGTAGTACTCCTCCAAGATCCTCCTGAAGTTGATAGCATTTCAGATTGAGGCCTAACCTAGCAACAAACAATCATCTGCAAAAAACAAGTGTGAGATCGGCTAGGCCCTTAGAGCCAGCAGGCAGGGATCTATATCTAGACCTTGAGATGCAGCACGAAAGGTTCATGAAATGGTGTTAACACAAAAAATGAAAAGATATGGGGATAATGGATAGACTTGCTGTAGCCCAGTTGTCGAGCAAAAGTAGTTCGAGGGTGTCCTATTGATCAAGATGGCAAAGGCAAGACTATAGATACATGCCATGATCCAACTGATCTAGCGGGGATGGAAATCAAACTCCTCCAGGGCCCGCTCCAGGAACCACCAGCACATGTGATCGTAAGTTGGCTCATATCTAGCTTGATTGCCATTAGACTGCAGCAAAAGAATGTCCCTCAGAGGTCACTGCCTCTTTAAGTAAATAATGAATGTCTACTTCCAATCAGCCGACATATGACCTATAGCAAAAAACTCTGGCATAACAACCACCATCTTCCACTAAATGATAGACTAATATCTCCTGAAGAATAGCAGAGAAAGTCATCAGGCCCGAGTAGGGGTGCAATTGAGCTGAGCCAAGTCGAGTCGAGGAGCTGAGAGCTCGAGCTTGACTCGACTCACAATATTAGGGCTCGAAACTTGACTCGAGATCTATCGAACCTTAATATCTTAAGCTCTAGCTCCATTCAACAAAAATAGACAAAACTCGAGATTGACTCGATTTGACTCGAATATCAATCGAGCCATACTCAAGCTGAAAATCAAGCCTTAGTCTACTAATAATATATATATATTATAAATAAAATAATATTATTAAAATATATATAAATTTGAGTAGGCTTGCGAGCTTTCAAACTGAATATCTTGCTATTTGAGCTCAACTAAAAAAACTATTCGAGCTACTTGAGCTTGATAATAATCGAGATGAATCAAGCTTAGACTCGAGTTGAGCTCGAGTAGCTCACAAGTAGCTTGATATGTTTATACCCCCAAGCCTGGGACCTTTATCCTCTGTGTTGTGGGTCTATACCTCGATCTCGACTGCATCATCCTCGGTTGCTACTGAGCTATGATAGATGAACACTTTTCAGATTATGCGCATACAACGGATGCAAAGGTTGCTGAACATCCCATCGAGTTAGCAGTAATTTTCATTCCTCGACCCGTGCCTAGTTCACCTCGGCCTAAGACGATCGACTATAGCTCGTCCATGACGAACTAATCCCAAATCACCAAAGGTCAATGCGCGCTCCGCAGTTTCAGAACCTCAGCTCCGGATAATTTATTATAGCTCGTCCGTAACCGAGCTAAGCTCCTTACCGACAAATTTGCCTCTCTCTGTCCCAAATTGGAAAAGTCTGGATATAGAAGAATTCTTTCATGATTGAGTCTTCCGTAAAAAAATAACTTCTCCGAATTGATCTGCACGTAATATCCAAAAAGCAATCACAACTCCGAGATGTTTACGACTCTTGACTCCTCTATAAATAAAAGAGCTCCAAAATCTTCAAGTAAATTCTCCACCCTTTGCTCTCTCTCTCTCTTACATTGTTCTCCATCTCCTGATTTGAGCGTCGGAGGGTTTCATCAGAGAATCATTCGATGAGAATTTTTGTAGGTATTTGGATGGTGCTCCAATAGCAATCTCATCTTGACCATCTACACCTTGGCATTCAACCTCAGATGGAGAGATCAGGAGCAACACTTGGTGCTAGAGAAAATACAGAAGCCCGTCTATTATGTTAATTGAGTTCTCCATGACGTCGAAACTAGATATACGAGACTCGAAAAGGTGGTCTATGCTCTCGTGATATCCTCCAAGAAGCTACGCCCATATTTTCAGGCCCATATAATTACTGTCCTCACCAACCAACCGATCAAATCTATACTTTACCGACCTGATACTTCAGGTCAGCTGGCTAAGTGGGCCATCGAGTTAAGAGAATTTGACATCAAATATCTATCGAGGCCGTCCATTAAAACTTAGGCATTGATCGATTTTATCTTGGAATGCACCTTCCTGGATGAGGAACAGAAGGGTGGGAGATAGCTCCGACGTTCTCCACGTAAATGGTTCTTCAAATACCACGATCTTGGGAGCTGGACTAATTTTAACTAGCCCAGACGGAGTGGTTGGAGAATACGTACTACGATTCGAATTCTCCACCTCGAATAATGAAGCCGAGTATAAGGCACTGGTGACCGGTTTGAGAATGGCAAAAAAATTGAGAGTTCGGCATCTCATAGTCATAGTGACTCTCAGCTCATTGTCGGTCAGGTTCAGAGAGAATATGAAGCACAGAAGCCGAACATGATAAAATATTTATAAAAGGTCAGAGATCTTGCCTCCAACTTCACCACCATGAACATCCAACAAATATCAAGATTAAAAAATGCGAGGACTGACCTCTTATCCAAGCTCACGATGCTCGGTACGATCGACCTAAAAAGAAGCTCATACTTAGAAACCTCGAGAAGTCAAGTATTGAGGAGTCTCCTGTGATGCAGACAGATCCTGAGTCGAGCTAGATAGATCTGATCTTTTAGTACCTACAAGATGGAGTATTGTCTGCTAATCGAGACGAAGCCAAGAAGCTAAGATATCTCGCACCGCAATACCTCATCTACGATGGGAGATTATTCAAAAGATCCTTCACTCTGCCTTTGCTTCAATATTTTCACCTCGGAAGCAGACTATGCCCTGCAAAAAGTTCACTAAGAGAATCTGTGGCAATTACTTGGGGGCAAGGCGCTTACCACAAGATGCTATGATAAGGTTATTTTGATCGACCATGCAGAAAGATGCTGTTGATCTAGTGAGTAAGTGCGACCAATATCAGAGAAACTCGAACATCCAGCACCGACCTTCTGCCCCACTAGCTCCGATCATCACATCCTGGCCCTTCACCCAATGGGGATGGACATACTTGGACCTTTCTCCATCGTGGCAACATAGAAGAAGTTTCTATTCATCGTGATTGACTATTTTACTAAATGGGTAGAAGTGGAGGCATTGGCGACCATTACTGAGGCCAAGGTTTGTGACTTTGTGTGGAGATTAATCATCTGCCAGTTTGGCTTACATTGAGCCATCATCATTGACAATGGGGGTCAGTTTGATAATCCGAAATTCATGGGGTTCTATGAAGGGCTTGGCATCTCCCGCAGGTTGACTATGGTAGCTCATTCCCAAAATAATGGCAAAGCTGAGTTGACAATAGAACCTTGCTACAAGGGCTAAAGGCATGGCTAGGCCAAGCTAAATTGGATTTTGGGTCGACGAACTATACCATATACTTTGGGCATATCGCACAACTCAGCGGGTTCGAACCGGAGAAACCCCCTTTAAACTAGCTTTCGAGACTGAGACTGTTATACCTCTTGAGATTGGCTTGCCCACACTGCGAGTGAAAAAATTCAATGAGGATAGCAACTCCATTAGGTTGAGAGCAAATCTGGACCTATTGAAGGAAATCTGGGAGCGAGCATGGATTCGGATGGTTAACTATCAACAAAGAATAGCTCGGTACTACAACTCACGGGTCAAGAAAAATCCTTCCGAGCTGGAGAGCTAGTTCTTCACCGAGCTAAAGTTTCACGTCCAACCGAATGATCGAAGCTCACACCAAACGGGAGGACCCATATCGTGTAGATGAAGTAGTTTGACTGGGGTTTATCATCTTCGCTGGCTGGATGGAACTCCGATTCTCAGGACTTGAAACTTTGATAATTTACATATTTATCATTCTTAAGTTATAATTTTATTAATTAATAATAAAAATTATTTTATAGATCTACGTGCTTTTCTAAACCAACGCATGCTCCTCGGTCACAGTTGAGGAGGGGAATGCGTCTCCATGTGGATCTCCAACGTGTGCTTCTCGGCCATGGATAAGAAACAGAATATGTCTCCATGCGATCTTCAACGTGCGCTCCTCATCCATGGATGATCTGAGCGAAGCACATCTTTATGATCTTCTACAAGTTCCTCATCTTCCTACAAGCTAAATGATCCATCTAGAATGATCGGATCTTTTACCTATCAAAGTACGATAGATTAAAAGGGTTTATTCGAGAACATCATCAGTTTCTACTCTTCACCATTGGAAAGACGACCCAAAGACGATGGGTGCAATTCTAACTAGCGACTACCTATGGCTAGCTACATCTAACTAAAGTCGGATACTGAACTCCATTATGTTCATCAGCCGACCTCCACAACTTGACATCATGATATGCGAAGAAAGAAACTTCATTGAAGAATATTTTTACAAATATTAGTCGGTCTAATACAAAATCCCTTGGTAAATGCCGAGGTTCATAAAGAAGACTGACCAATAATCAAGCCCAGACATGCATGAGTTGAGCTACAATTTTTTAAGCCCCCTCAGGAGCGTGGGACTCACCGGCCTCACCAAGGTCGGAGAGGATGATGACTGTGGGAGGCTAAACCGACGCCACATCCTCGGCTACTTGATCTTCACGAACTTGGCTTAAGGGTTCCTCAACTTGCATTTCATCGTTCCCAACCTCTCTAACTTCCTCTTCCTCATCGTTTGACTCTAGGGATCTTGAGATTGTGGTCAGAAAAATGATTTCTAACTTTCTCCTTGTAGTTCTCGATCCCCTACTGATCGCTGTCGTAGGCGGTCAAAATAAAAATCAACTCAAACTATATAAATAGAATGAGTCGGGATCATCTCTACAGGGATTTAGGGTGATTATTTTTTTTATAAGAAAAAATAATAAAAGAGAATTGATTGCAGAAGGATTAACAAGAAATAGAATAGCAAGAAATCAAAAGTATAAATTAAATTATGAAAGAAAATAATTCAGAGAAATAATCCAAAAATTCTGAATCCATCATGCAAAGAGATTTATTTATTTATTTTATATTATAATATTTAATTCTTATAATTATGGCATTAGTATAGTTTATCTCTAAGGGATACAAATTGTATCAGTAGATCACAGCTCGTCCTATTGGAGTATAAACTATCTAAACTCAATTATAAGATATAAGATTTAATCTAGCATACCACGATCTATCTTTTCTAAGCATATACCGTATCCAGAGATCACGGTACGTCAAGAGAAGGTATCGGCCGTGTAGGTTGGATTAATACCTCAAAAAAAGTAAAAGATATGAAATAAAGTAAATTTATTACATAAAATTGAATATAAAAAAATAAAATAAAAATCTATTTATATGCTTCATCATATTCTTGGATTGAAGGGATTTAGCCTCACATCAAGCTCTCTAGCTCCATAATCTCTCAATATTTGATCCCTAAAGCTCCTTGATTTTTTTTCTAATTTTTTCTTATTTTTCTCTGATTTTTTCTCCTCTTCAAGCTTATTCCCGAACCTCCTATTTATAGATGAATTTTTCATATTTTTTCGCAGGAAAAGGAGTCCTAAAACTCTTAAAAATCATATTAATCTCTTTAGAAATATTTTTAACCATCGGATCAGGCTTGGACCGCCCAGATCTGATCAAAATCCACAGTTTTAATCCTTCTCTCAGTCGAATTTATTCTCAGCTGGCCGATCTGGGTTCTAATGAAGTTCTGACCGTCGGATTGCACAAAAAATCTTTTATTCAAAGTCGGAAACATCCTCAGCCGTCCGATCGCTTGGTAGATTGCTTCTGAGCCATCGGATCGTGCAAAAATTCCTCTTATAAACCAGCAATAGATGCTGACCGTCGAATCTGAGTCGGGATGAATGTCAACCGTTGAATCGTGCCCATAATCCTTCTCTCACTGTGAGCCACGCCTGTAGACCGCATGAAGTTTTCTGTGGACTGTGCTCTGGCTCTGTGGATCGAGCGGTCGGTCTATCATGCATCAGAGGTCTTTTTTAAGCTTTTTAAGGTATTTTGGCTCTATTTTTGCTCTGATTTTCATCTAAAAAATTGAAAAAAAAAATATGCATTAAATTTTTCAAAAATTTTTCTTCATTTTGTTACTTAAATTACTCAATTAAATAAATATCTTATTTTTTATAAATAAATCTAATTTCATATTTTTTCTAAAATTACTTATTTTTTAAAAAAATTAATAAATTCATAAAATTAGATTTTAAGAAGATATTAACATCATAATTATCAAAATATCTATAATAAATATAAAAATATATCACTTATCATACCCCCCAACTTAAATTTTGCTCGTCCTCGAGTAAAGAAAGAATTTAGATTTAAGTATCATAACTTAAAGTCTCAAATTTCAT
>KE505085.1:95881-105898 GCA_000441515.1 Elaeis oleifera
CTCTCTCTCTCTCTCTCTCTCTCTCTCTCTCTCTTCCTTTCATCTCATTCACCAATAGCCAGCTGTAGAGGACAGTGTTAGTTAGATGGGTCATGTTGAATTTGGTATCATGGTATCATCCAAGCTGGACAGGGGTTAATCACTAGTCTTGTATTTGGAATCAAGCTTAACTGCTCAATGGGATTGGTACAATCTTAAGTCAGGTGTAGACTCCAGAACTAGATTGAACATTCTGTATTATTTTTATTTGAGACTATTCTTAGTAGACTATACTTAATCCTTTATGAATGCTTTTTGGGATCTAATATTGACCCAGGAATCATAAATTCTAGGTAGGTTGGGTTGGTTCTAAAAGCCATGTGCATCTCTAATGGAAAATTTTATAACAGTTAACCTTACACGTTAAATACAAGTTTTTGAAATAATGTGTTGCCATATTTCTGTATAAAGATTAGATTTTCTTCCACTGTAATTTTAGTTAAGAGGGAGTCTACTATAACGGACAATTCATTGCTCCTATCCTACTTGTTGCACAGGTGCTAATAAGATTTACATATACTTAAATGACTATTAATGTATCACCATTTTTTTTCAATTTCTTTTATATCTTATTACATTTATGCGTTATTCCTATTCCACAGTCTATAAAATTTACTTATACCAAACGGCTGCTAACAGGGGCCCCTTTTTTATTTTTAGTTTAATTCTTCATATTTTATTATATTTATGCATTACCCCTACTTCACTTACAATATTATTCTTCGTTTGTTCATCGAGTAGCCATGATTTATTCCCTTTTAAGCATGGAGCATTCAGACTCCATCTAAACATTTTATTTTATTTTATCTTTTTGGAGGTTGTTGTTCTTTCCTGTTCATGGTGCCACATTTCCAGTTTGATAGTGAAACTGTAACTTTTACTGCTTGGTTCTTGGCTGATTGGGAAGTTTATCTATCTCATCCTTGCAATCCAGTGCTACTTCTGCCCATTAAATCTAGAAGAAGCGCTGAAGAACTTAAAAGTCTGGCACATTTTTCACCACAGTCAATTTGAAACAATTGATGTTCTTGATAACCCATTCCGTTGCTCACGGGGAGGTTGCGTTGCTTTAAAATCACCCTTATGCCAGTAACCTACAGGTTGCTCTTAGTTGGCTTTTTCAATCAAAATGCTTCCAATGTCATGTGAACCCCTTCCCTGGGTCAACTCTTGTTATGTGGTACGTAATTGATGGTTAGATTTATGTTATAAACTTCACGTTTTTTGCTGTATATAAACTGAATTGAAGAGTTGTATCAAAAAAAAAAAACACTGATTAAACAAAAATATTGAATGTATATATTCTGTCTTTGGTGCATATAGCTTAAACTTTAGCTGTGTAATGTCAGCCAATAGCTGCATCTCACACGTACTTCATATCATTGAATTCTGTTCCACTTGACATTTTTGTTTCAGGTTTTCCTATGCTTTGGTAACTCAGTTGCCTCAACCCGCTTCTTGCTGCAAGATGAGTTCAACATACAAACAACTCAGTGCGACAACTGCATTATTGTACTTTTCTCTTTGTTCCGAAGCTATCAATTTCTTGTGCTGAAACGAGCTATGGTCTTAGAAAATTGCACTTCTGTGTACATCTAAATGCAGGGATTTATGTTCTGCCTCCAACAACTTGCATGCATTTTCTCAATTGTTGCAATGATTGTTGGAAGTGATGAAATCCAGGAAGCTTCCCAGATATTGTCCTGTCTGTCTGACTTCGTATACTGGACGTAAGACTATGCCAGCTTTTCAATCAGTCTTTATTGTCTTAGCAGGGGCCATTTAAGACCGTAACTTATGTACTTGCATATATTTTGCAGGGTCTGTGCATGTATGCAGGTAAGCAAGAATGCTTGGACTACCTCTGAATTTTATTTTCCCTCTTGCATTTCCAGTGACATTTTTAATTAATACCGCTGTATGGGAGTTCAGACACAACATAAGATTGAACTGGATAAAAGAGATGGCAAGTTTGGGCCATCACCAATGATGGCAGTGCCTCCAGTCCAGCAGATGTCACGCATCGATCAGCCTATTCCACCTCCTGCTGGATATCCACCCCAGCAGGCATATGGGCAACCATACGGGTACCCACCACCTCCTCAGTCTGGATATCCACCTGCTTACCCTCAAGCTGGTTCTTACCCAGCACCTGGTTATCCTGCTGGTTACAAGTAGATAGCATCTGCGTCAATTGGAAACTGGGATTCAGGTTGAGATTTCAAGGGCGTGTGATCATATACAGTGTAGAGAATTCTAGTCATTTCGTGATCTTCGGATACTCTTTTATGAGCTGGTTTGCTGTGCTTTCCAAGGGGAATCAATTGTTAGAAGTTGATGGTATGTTGCATATGCATAGAAACTGTAGTTTGGTGACTTTTCCGCAGCTCCTTTCCTGATATTTGTACCGGCAGAATTTTCATTATTATGTGGATTCTGTTTCCTTCTCAACATGCTACAATAGGATGTTGCTACATAGAAATCACTTTTGACTTATTTTCTGCAATATCAACTGAAAGTGTCTGAGTATTTTTTACATTGAATGATTGTCAAAACTTTGATTATTTATCATAAAATGCATAGAAAAGAGGACACAAGTTTGAAATTTGTCTTCCATATGTTGATCCCAGGTCTTCCTATGGTTACTAAGCATTTCATGGTTACTCCAGCCTGCCAAGCATTATGTCGGCAGTTTGCTAGAATTTAAGAATGAAAAATTCAAGCATTTTAATTTTGCAAGTTCAAAGTTATGAAATAATTGTTTACTCAGTATAATGAGAATATATATATTTATTCCTTTGATTTGGTGCGGTTGGCGGGGGATGACTCCAGAAACAACAAGAAAAACTAACAAACTAAAATCCAGGGAAGGAGCACCCCTAAGCCTCTGCTGCAATATAAAAGAAAGCTATGAAGGAACCAAGTCTTGCTTCATGGGCTAACTCTGTGAAGCTGCCAGATATCTCTCAAAAGAGGGAAGTGCTAGCAGCAGTCCTAGGAATCTGGATCCATTGGACCACTCTACCCCAATCATCTTCCTGCCAGATCTGTGTGGCATTATACCTCAACACTGCAGCATGCAATCCATGCCAAGTTGCTTGAAGGCGGAAACGAGCTGTACCAAAGATTCTGCTGCCTTATGAATCTTATGAAGCCAGTCTTTGCTGGCAAGTTACTCACCGATCCATCAAGGATCCAGACCACCTCAGTGCCATGCTGTCGTGATGAAATGGCCTAAAAGCGGTCACCATGGAGGAAGCTTAACCAGTGGAGAACCCATCATTGCTTGCAGCCCAAAATAACCATCAGCATTCACAATCACAGCTTTAGCCCCTCCTTTCAAATCTCTTCTGGATAAAACTTGCAAGCCTCAAGAATTGGAGTAGAAGAGGTAATCTGAAATTGTGCCTCAACAGCAGTCCGCGTGCTGACCATTGTGGCCATGAAACCTTAAATATGGAGTATCTCAGTACTGCATTACAATAACTTGTGACCTGAAAACTAATTTATCTGTTGGAAAACTAATCTATCCGTTGGGAAAGGAATGGAATGGAGTTGTCGCAATTTCCTTGGTTACGAAATCCAAACGTTGGATTACTTCAATGAAAGATGGACTCTGAAATCAAGAGGGAGATAACCACAAAATGAAGTCCATCCGTATCCACAATGCAGCTAAGCGCACTCGAGTGATCTCCAGTCTCCCGGTGCCGGTGGCAACTCTCTTCCTTCCCTGCCTTTTTTTTTCCTTCATGACTTCGGCGCGTCTTGAGCATTTGGACACTAGACTACGACATGCTCTGAATCTTCTTCAACATCATGACAAAGATCACTGCTACTTTGTAAAGGATCTACAAGGTCATGAGACATAATAGTAAATTTAACCGGTAAACTCCACTTGGTCCTCCACCAGAAGAAACTGGTTCTACGCTTAACAGGAGTCCTCCATATCCATTAAAACTTATTAGAAGTCGGATCGGTTGGTCTATTGATAATGACATTGTACAGCTCCATTAGATTAAACCTTGTAGCTTTAGTCTTAACACAAGCTAATTGATATTACTAGATCGGTGTGAGCACCCACTTGTAACCCAAAAAAAAAAAACAATGACCATGCTTGTGGAACCTGTTATCAGATATGGTGCATCAAGTCCTCAACACCAACCTGTAGTTGTCCAGCTGATCCATGGACCCCAATAACATAACTATCATCATCAAGCTTGTTTTGATTTCATGGAACAATCCTAATTCTCCATACATTTCTATTTAGAACAACTTTCTTAAATAAAACTGGGATATTCTACTATTCACAAATACCATATTTCAATTTATTTTATGGTTTTTACATGCTTTATAGTTGCTCGAAGGGCCCATAAAGTTCCATTCCTGGATGAAGCGGAGGTTGGTTATCTTGACCAGACGCACCGTATTAACGAGCTAGACTTCAGTTTGACGTGTTTGGCATAGATAAAAGGCACGTAAAGCCCGTTATCATCATAACGTTAATAAAGTTCATGTGCCAACAGGATGTTAACATAATAACGGCATAATCATAACACAAGCATCAAACCTAAACTCAAGCATCAGAAAACACAAGCATCAAACCTAACCCAGCTAGTTTTGAGAAACATGGAACAAAATCATAGTTATTTGAAACGAGGATTTCCTAGGAAGCTGAGGCAGTATTTTGAGGAAGTCATTATCAAACCGAAACTACAAAAGAAGGAAACTTACAGGAATTGAGGGCCATGTCAAATGATGGCGGCTTTAGCTCAGAATTGTCAACCCAAATGTTATAAAACCGAGGGTTTGTTATAGTACGCATCAATTCTTGCTTGTGGTGTGCTTTTGAGAATTTGGAATTAGAAGGGGATACGCTCGATATTATTAGAGATTGTTTTGCTGCCGAGAGATGGGCTTCAGTTTGATCTAGTCATTGTTGATATGTACCATCTTTCCAATAAACCAGAAGTTCTCAGATATTGACATAGAAAAGGAATAGTAAGGCATCTAATCATTAATGTGTACCATCTTGCCAATAAAGCAACGGTTCTGGATATTCTCATGCAAAAATAATTGTAATAACGCAGCTCATCAATTAGCCAAATATGCTTTACGCATTGAGGATCGTGAGACCTCAATTGAAAACCCCACAAGTTATCATTTTGACAAAACCCAAAAAGTAAAAGCACATACCATGAAAGGTGGGGAACTTCTAGGAATTCGAGATCTTTTTTTACAAAAAAAGGAAAGCATCGAAGAACGATATAGCAAAGCAGGATTTGGGTGAGGGGAAGAAAAATCTGAATTAAAGATTCTCCTAAGCAGCCTTGATAATACCATCTTTTCTTTCCAACTTTTTCACCGTCTTCTTGCAAAAAGAGGGTATATACTAGCACAAGAGGAGCTTTTCTAATAAATAATTATAAATTAATATGTTAGCTATTTAGCAAGTTGACCCCAACTTGAGAAGTTGGTCAAAACTCACAATAGAACTAATTAGATGGCGGTTTCCTATTGGTGTCTACATATATAGTTTTAAAATATGCTATTAATAATATCTTTTTGCCTGGTGTATGGTAATTTTCCTCTTTCCTGGATTAGGATCTCTTCTTAACCATCATTTTATGTTCATCACTTTTATATAATTTCATGCATCAGTTTTTTTTGCTAGTGGCAACTATGAGAAAAACTATCTAGAAAGCTTATTTATCTAGAAAAACCTAGGGCCCATTTGGTATTACATCTGTTTACTCTTTTTGTTTCCAAAAGCCCAAGAAAAAAAATGAACTAGAGTAAACAACATGTATGATGAAACCATATGTGATTCTTTCAAACATTGTTTATAAATATTTTGGAGGTTTTTGGTAGCAAAACTTTTTTTGTTGTCTGAAAAAAAAGCGAGGAATAGCAGAAGTTTGTCCAATGCTATCTTCAACATCAATCTTTATAAGGTATTTTACTAATTTATGAGAAACAAAAAACACAAAAAAATGTCAAACAGGCCCTATTTTTCCTCCCTTTTTTTGCAACTTTTAACTGAAAAACTTAAAATTTTTGAATATCTATTCTAGTTGAATTTCTATAAAATTTTCACATGAAAAAAAAAAATCTACCTTTTGTTTTCCTTTTTCATGAATTTCCCTTTTTATTTTTTGGAAATTATAAAAATTAATTTCATGGATTTTCTTGAGCAAAATATCGTAATCATAACCCCAACCTTAAATAAATAAATGTAAGTGTAAGATTTTATGGAACAAATTGTTCAAAACTAACCACTTTTATTTATGAAGCAATGCAAATCACTGAACATCAATTAACAACCCATATGCTATCTGCATATCTCATAACATGATTGAAATTTAGAGATAAAAAACACCAATAGTGTAAAAATTCAATGACACATACACACCAAGTTATGAACAATTTCAGTTCATCTACAAGTAGTCAGTCTTTAAGATACGATGGTATACCCCCAAGAAAAACTAGCTAGACTGAAGTTACTATATATTGCTTCCTTTTCTCCTTGGTTAATTAGTTTGCTAAAGTCACTTGTAGCCTTTTACCTGCAAAGAAGTAGATTTTTCTTGATATCATTTTCCCATTTGTTGATATCAATATATTATTTTTTTAGCAAAAATATCAACATATTATTTGATATCCAGCATATAAAAGAAATGGATAAAACAAATGTACCTTTTACGCTTAGACTTCAGAGTTGTTGCTGACTGTGAGTTGTTGTGCCAGTTTCGCTTTCTTGGTTGATGAACCAATTGTTAATTTGTTTAACTGCAAGCCAGTCTCCTCGACAAGTTTTGCTTTGTCATCTTCCTAAAAAAAGGACATAAAATATTTACTGTTATTTAAAAAGCCATGAGACATTGTGATGATAAGTAAAGCATCCTAGATGGGCATTTAAGTAATCAATCATATGAACTGCCTTATTTTCGGGGTCACATACATTATATGTTATATTATAGAGGAAGTTTTAAGTTCTCTCCTAGAGGATGTTATGACTTCGATATGAAGGTCTCCATATTTGACTTTTTGGTCATTTTGTGTGCTTCTATATATATCTTTTCTGATTGATGAATTTGCGTGCTTCTGTATCTGAACGCAGTGCTAATATTAAACTCATCACATTGCGTGACGGCCTGCAGTTTTGTTGTCCTAAAAAATATTATATCCAGAGTAATTTGTGTAAGAAGATAACTCAAATGGGCAATTACTTACTGTTGGATATGGCCATTTAGAATGTTGCTGCCACCATTGCTTCAATACTGAAGTCGTGTCACCAGGCAACTTCCCTGCCCTTCTTTTCTTAGTATCTCCTCTCTTACATCTTCAATTCTCGATCTAAAACCCTACATTACCACATAAAGCAGATGCGAGGAAAGCTTACTTGAAGGGTCAAACTATATTATTTGTGGAGTTTCAAGTGCAATCGAAAAGGAGAAAACCTGTTTTAGTTCAATCTTCAATTCTTGTCTCACTCTCTCCATTAGGGATCGCTCTGATTCAGTAGGAACAAGTGGACCAAATCCCATCATATCATGGCCATCAACACTCATATCTAAAGGACACTCCAACTGAAGCTCATCATCATCATCAGACATTGTTGCTCCTGTTCCTTCTTCAAGAGTCACTCCTAAAAGAGTTTGCCATTTCATGGATCAGTAAATGATGTACATGTTTCTTATGCTCAAGAAAATTAATTAGGAGCATAGTTCTAACAATTTGATGCGAAGCAATTCAAACTGTGCTTCATCACACGTTCGCACTAGTGAAAGAGGGAGACAATTGACTAACAATATGTAAAATATAAAAATTCTTCTCAGAAAATGTAAAAGAACAAGAAGGATGAAGAAAGGTTTAAGATGGAAGAATACAATTAAGGAGTTACAATGTTGAATAATCAGTTTAACTCTTAAATAATTCCTTAAAGTTCAACCTAGAAACTGAAGATCAATTGGGTGTATTTACATTTTTATTATGACAATTAGCAAATTTGAAACACTGAGGTAGTCCTATCTTACTTTAAAAAATTCTGATAGATAATATTAATTAGATATAAATTAGTTTGTTAGATATAAGATTCTTACAGAATTTAGCTGATATTCTTTCTTCTTGAATTGTTTGCATTTCCACTTTCTGCTAAATAATATCTGGTATAGTTGTTGTGTTGGTTCACATGAGCTTCACAAAGTAGTATTCTGAAAGATGTTCAACTACTTTGCCGCCTATTAATTAAATCTCGTTTCCATAAGCCATTTTCACTCTAGGGTTGAAAATTTGAAGGAAAGCCTGAGAAAATAGAATCTAACATGTAGTCAAAAACTATCAACAACGTGTGCTATTTTTACTTGTTTTGAGGCGAAACATTATTGTTCACCTGCAAATTATATGATTTTTTAAAGTCTGCAAAGGCCAAACCTACCAATTAGATCAATATTGTCAGCTAATTGGATAACTCTCTCTCTCGACTCTCTCTCTGAGAGAGAAACTATTGAGAATTGTCAATAAAATGGACAAAATAACAAAAGGGATGATACAATTATCCGAATGCTAGAATTATGGCTTTGAATTTGTATTCTTTATCATGTTAGTATTTTCATGAATATGGTTCTGATGTTTTCTGGCCAGATAAAATTCGCTGATAAGCACGTCATTAGTATCCCTATAATACAAGAATTGCTAGGTAATGGAGACTTCAAAAACATTAAAAGAAACAACGAAGTTTCCCCTTCATACAGAAGCATTTCAGAAGTTTTCCGTGCTAGTATCCTTAGTAATGATTTCGAAGTAATTTTGGTGACCTAAACATCTTTTTCCTTCATCGACTAGATCAAAGATCAAATTTACATCCCTTTTAGATTAAAGCTAAGAGAAGAACATCATGTTTTATGCATATTTTTTAGGCCACAAGCATCCGGATCTCTGCATCAAAAGTATATCCTCACTTTTTTCAACTTTGCCACAATATTATATGTCCCACATGAGATTTCTTCCATCATGTGAGGCCCAGTCTAAACAATCGGATTAAGGTCTTCCTTACTTTCAGAGCTGTTAAAAAGAAAAAAAAATGGTTAAACTGCTTAAAAAACGTAGGGACGCGCTCCCTCTCAGGACTGCATACTGCTTGGTTTATAGAGGATAAAACTATCCTTCATAACAGAAACATGAGAAGTTTACCCAACGGAAGGATTAAACCCAGAAATGGGGAGGGATCTCTACCATGCATGTGGGCACGAAGCATGACGAAGCCTCTTTTGTCGTCATTTGCCCACCCAACTTCACCAACACCTCCCCCTGGGCCCGACTCCCATCAATAGTGCCTTTAAAGACTACCAATAGAGCGATACTCCTTGAAGGAAAAAAAACACAAGGGGACACCAACAAAAGAAGCAAGCAAAGACTATAACAAGACGTCACTCCTAGCTGTGTCCATCTTAATGCCTCCCGTAAGTAACCATAGAAGAAGTTACATTAAAGAAATCTCCCAGTTGATAAATTATATTGCCAATATCATAATTCCCAACCTAAGAAATCATCAAAACCAAAGAAGTAAAAAAAAAAATTAACATTAAAAAAAGTTTAGTATGAGAATTAAAGGCTTTGCAGGTAAAAGAAGAGAACAAATGAACAGAGAAAGAGAGAGAGAGAGATTTGTCGTACCGGTGAGATCTTGTAACGACTGCTCGATCTCGCGGCAGGCCATTACGGCCTCCACGGCGTGGACTCGGACGTGCTGCTGGAGCTGCTCCCTAAAGGAGCACAGCACCAATAGATACTGCGCCTGCTCGAGTCCATGACAACAGAAAGCTAAGAGAATCGAAGCAGCAGCAGAAGAAGAAGGAGAGAGTAGAACTATGATATGAATTTATTTGCACTTACGAGGAAGGCGTCGAGGTCGTGCTTGTCCTGGGGGGAGAGGAAGGGGCGGTGGCGGGCGGCGTAGGAGCGGAGGAGGTGGTGGGAATT
>KE505085.1:147682-158616 GCA_000441515.1 Elaeis oleifera
TAATATCATAAAGATTATGTTATATATTTATAATATATCAATAATATTAATTAATTATTATATTATATTATACTTATAGTATAGTAATATAATATGGTATGATATAAGATGTATTATGAGATTTGTGAGTGCCTATTTTAGTTATTAAAAAAATTATTTAAATCAAAATAACTAGTTTTTTGATATCAGTAAGAAAGTACTTTTCGAGAAAATTTCAAAATAAAATTTTTTTCAAATAAACTTTTCCAGACATCTAACAAAACTAAAACAGCTTTTAGATTTTTTATCAAATATTATTGCGCTATCCAAAAATTAGTTTGGAGGATCAAAAAATAATTTTTATATTTTAAAAATTTAGCCAAATAGGACCTAAGTCTCTTCAAAAATTTTTTGCGCAATGAAAACTTGATGAAATATGAGGATAACGTAGCATGTTATCCACTGTAGGATCCAGCGTGGTCCATCAGATCTGGCCCAAGTAATAATTAGGCAAGGAGGAGAGGGATGAGAGATACACAAGGATTCACAGTGACTTGAAAGAAATTATTGATGAGAAATATTCTATCATTTGAACTTTGGACCATCCCATAAAAAATCACCATATTATCCATGCTACGGTTAAAAGTGAGTTTTCATTTATAATTTTCAACTAAATTTGGATGATAATGAACTTTTTTGCATTCAAAATCTCAATGACAACCTTTGATTTCTTTTAATCAGAATGAATGATGTGGCGGTTTTTATTGGATGATCCAAAATCCATATGGTAAAATAGTTCTAATCGATAACTTCCTGTGATTTGGAGCTAGGGGCTTAGATTATGATTTACTTGCTAAGATTAGGGATTTGGATGTGAAGTAACTTAAAAGTCTAGAGCATTATAGCATCAAAACTTGGGAATTGTTTAAGGAATAGGATTTGGAGATGACCGAGATTCTAGGAAATGAGTTAGGATTTGGTGTTTTATGTCTATATGGTTCTAGTAATATGAGTTAAGCATAACTAAGCCTACCCTGACTCAATCAGGAAAAAGAGCTATTATAAGTCCCAATTTCGTTGGTGATCTCCAAGGACACAAATGAGATTCTATGAGTCGTGTTTACTCTTGCTGATCAAATACTGTTTTGTGATGGGTTTTTTTTTGGTAACAATTGTGAAGCGGTTTAAGTAGATGTTTTTAGCTGAAAGGTTTGAAATTAGTTCAAACCGCTAGATTCAACATATATCCTCTTTAAGCATGTTCTTTGGAATTTCAAATCTTAATTTATTTTAAATCTTTAATAACTTTGTACCATCAAGTGGCAATACATTGTTTTATCATGTACAATTAAGTGGCCATCAAGCTGCCACGTTACTTGAATAAACATCTCAACACTATACATTTTGAGGAATAAAATAGTTATATCATTCATTGCATTGGAAATGGTGTGCTTTATTATAGTTTATGGATATACTTGTCATTATTTATATAAAACCACTAATATATTCGAATTTATGATTAGAACATAGAGAGGAGTTGGTTGTGAAGGTCTAAACAATCATATATTCTCTGGTTATTAATAACCAAAGGATTATACTTTGACCTCCTTTTACTACTTGAAACTACATGCAGCAACATTTTTAGGAGCTGAGCTAGCGTGGAAGAACAACATTAGTATTTGCGATTTTATTAAAAATTACACTTTACTAAATTATTTAGTTGAGTTGGAGAACGCTTCATTAATTATTATAATCTTTATTCGTGGCTGCCCTTAATCTCTCACGCAATTGTCCAGTGGAAAATAGAGATTCTCCTAAATTGAGCTATGATAATCTTCTAATGCATGTGATCTGAATTTAGTCTATAATTGATTGCCTAATTGCAAATAAAATAATCATATACGAGGACAATGCATTGAGAGACTTGATTGTGGACAGATTAGCATGGATGAGCCTATTGATGGAGATCGATTAGAGGAATTTGCACAAGCCAAATAAAGTAATGTTGGATGTAAAGGTCCATAATAGATGATGCTGAGTAGCTATTGTATCCATTAAGGTGTTGGAACAGCTTAACCGCAAGATTAGAGATCATAGCAGGCATTTTACTTATCCATGGCCAAACCATGAGAAGTGAACTTTTGAAATGGACAGCCGTAAGCTAATCAGTAGGCCACTGCCGTTGTCAAGTGTAATTAATAGATGTCAAGAAGCAAAATTCACCGGACACCTAACTTAACATAGAAAAGGCTCTATGATTGGTAACTTTCAGATGAGGAATAGTGAATCTGCCAAAAATAATAAATTGTTGATTTTGCAAAATAGAAGTTGGGAATTATTTTTTAACATAATTTGGATCTATGACAATTTTGCTCTTGAATTTAAGTATAAGACAGATGGTAATGTAAACATATACATATGCATGCATGCACACATGCATATACATATATACATATACACATATGCATGCATACATACCCCACAAACACACATACATATATCTTTGTGTGTATTATTTCATTGGATCTTTGTTACTTGTATACCAGTCATTCATTTAAATGTGATCATCCACATCATACTATAATTGAAAGGCAAAATTGTCCAGGAATCCTGAAATGTCTATCACTATGCTAATCCAAACTTCCCTTGCAAAATCAACTAATAAGTAGCTTTTTTGTAATGCAGAAATTTGCCAAGGAATATATTCATTTAATAAACAAAATATGCAAATTAAAGAATTCTCGGCATGGAACTGTGTAATACATCCACAACAGCTAATCTGAGTCTAGCATCCACAAGCGCAAGACTGTGCTCCTAAAATTTCAGTAGCCAGTACAAATCTAGGAAATGGATCATCTGACCGTTTTGTGCTAAAAAATCTGTCAGCTTTCAACAGGACAGGAAAGACCTTTGGGGAACAACTTTGCAGGTTCAGTTCCTACTGCTGACAGCATATGATATTTTCATTGGCCTCCCATGCATTTCGACCTGGTTTTTTTCATAGCTTTCTCCAGTGATTCATCATCTTCAAAATCTATGTGACAAAAGCCCCGAGATTTCCCTGTCCTCTTGTCAAAGGCAAATCTTATAGAAGCAATGTTCAATGCTTTGAAGCAGTCTCTGATGTCATCTTCTGTCACATCCCAAGATAGATTGCCAATGTATGCTGAGAGGCATCCATCAACCTTCTCAGGTTCACTAAGAAATTCATGCTTCCTCTTTCTCTGGGAATCTAGTCTGCATCGTTCCACCTTTACAAACCTATTTCCCCTGAAACTCAGAAGAAAAGACTAGGTTACAGATAAACCACAAAAGTGAGAATAGATAGAGATGCGGGTATGCTGAAGAAGCTCACATTTTGGTTCCGTCAACTTTAAGAGAATTTGTTGCAATATCCTCCGTCTGGTATAAAATAATGGAACCATGATCAGATAAAGCTACTTTAAGAAATCCGATAACTAAAGCTTTCTTATTATAAGTCTTGGACCAACAAACTTCAATCCTGCTGATCATAACAAGTGCCCTGTCATCTACAAAAAGATGATTGGGCTGGTTACAGTTTGGTCTTGTTTAAAACAATTAAAGTACAAATAGCAATCCTCAGCGCTTTCACCGTGGACTTGTAGCTAGCATCAAAGGTGTTTCAAACCTCAAGACAAATTTTTAACATGTGGATTCAAGAACTCATCAATTAAAATCAAAAATGCGAGGATCAACCTTCAATAATCCAAAGTTTTATTTACTCAAATAATTAAAAGAACAGTTGCATAACATAATTGTTATTTCTACAGATCAAAGTCCCAATTAAATTGCTTCATTGCAAAATGTCAGTGTGTATGGCGAAACATTTCCTAACTAGCTGTATAATAGTGCTCAACATGACGATGGCACTTGATTTTGATGACTGAATCTCAAAGAGGTCTTCATCCAACTTTCAGATTAGATCTAAGAAACTGATGAGTAGGATTTCAATCATGATGTCTAAAACTACAACAATATACAAATCCTCCATGCATGCAAGAAGAAGGAAGAAAAACACTCATGTATCTTCTTCAACTTTACTGGAATGGCCTATCCGTCAATATCAAATTTATGATAAATACAGGAAGCCTAGACACAAGCTATTGAACCATCCAAGCCTTAATCAACATATGAGTAGAGATCTAGAAACGAGGATATTCACATTCATAAGGGCCTGTTTGGATGTTTGAGCCCAAAATCCCATGGGATTCATGGGTTGGACCCACACAACTAGGAAAATCAGTCTAATAGACTTGCTTTCACAATACCCAGGGCCTTTGAAGTGGCTGGCCTGAATCTCGTAGTGAGAAAGATGTACCTCATAGAAACCACATGAGTCCATATGAAAGCTGCTCTTTGATAATATACCATCTTAAATCTTGCTCAAGGAGGCCCAAACTTTAGAGACTTAATCAGTCTAAGATTACCACTAAGGGGTGTTTGGTTTGTAACCGAAATCAAAATGGGAATGGGAATCGGAATGGCTTGGAATCGAAATCGGAATGGCCAAATCCTCCGAAGCATTTGGTTCGTGACCGGAATCGGAATCGGAATTGAAATAAAATTTGAATCCATAGAAGAGAGTAGGGATTGAGTTCTATATAGATTGAGCTATTTCCATTCCATCCTGGAATTAGAATCGGAATGGGATTCCTCCCAACCAAACGGTTGAAATGGGAGTCACCCATTCCGATTCTGATTTCAAACCCCCATTCCTCCCAACCAAACACCCCTTAATTGTTTACTCCAGATATCAGATAATTCAACATAAACAGACAGTGAATTAAGTTATTCTTATAACTTCACCTTATGATAACTGATTTGGTTGTTATATTAAACCACTATGCTTTGCAATTGATAGCTTTAAGCAATAACCCTAATGCCAATGACATATGTAGAAATGAACAAGTAACCACACAAGTATAGCATGAATGAAGAAAAGATAGTTAAAATTGCTTGTCCGCTAGCCTTTCCAAGTAAGCCATCTTCTTCATCGTGTTTTATTCCACTTTCTCATTTACTTCTATTCTATTATTTTCCTTCTAGTCAATTTTTTCTTCCTTTTCTTGCTTTTCCTTTCCTTCTTTCATAGTTTCTTATCAGTCATTTTTCTGATTTCAAATTTTCAAACCTATAGTTCATTCTTGCTTTTTCTATTCATCTTCTTCTTCCTTTGCCTTTTCTTATTTGTCTTTTGCTCCTCTCCTTCCTATTCTCTCTCATCCCTTGGTGACCAAACCACCTAAGGGTCTGTTTGGATGGTTGAGTCCAAAATCCCATGGGATTCGTGGATTGGGCCACTATAACTATCAAAAGAATGGATTATAGCTGAGGTCATTTTTTTCTCCCTATAGGATTTGGACAAGCCCATTCAAAATGTGGTCTTGGATACTTGTAAACATAGACTTAGCCCAGTCTATGATTCAACATATTTGGTGGTTGGGCCACAAATCCCATGGGACTTTGGGCCCAACCATCCAAACAGGCCCCAAGTTGTCCAACAATCCAACCAAGCCCAAGCACTACCAAGGGGCTTGAGAATATCTACCACATCAACACAATAAATTAGTTATGAATATGTGAGGATAACACTTTGATGAATCATTATCAACACGTAAACATTTTGAAAAGGCTCGAGAAGTTGAAAAATAGAGAAATGCATGTTTCTTATGCAGAGAAAGTCAGTTGTAGTATTTATAGGCATTGTTTCTATTTTCTATCACATACATAATATTGCATCTAAATTTGGTTTGTGTTAATTTTAAGATTTTCCTATTAGTTTTATTTTGTTATTTAATATCATTGATCATACTAGAGGGCATACCTTCATGTACAACAAATGGCCTGCGATAGGAACTAGATTTTTTTTTTGTTGGCATGAGGTAGCAACTCCCAGCATCCATTTATTGGCCTAAACCAATGCACGATCAAGGGTGGATTGATATCAGGATTTTAATAATGCTATTCCATCCATATGCAAAGCCTTCTAGCTTACCTATCAAAATTTTGATTGAAAAGATTCATATTTATTGTTGTTAAGCTATTTGTCTCAGAACAAGATCTTAAATTAGAGATTTTTTGAAACAGGTTGTAGTTAGCTAATTTCCCAAGTTACAAACAAAATCAAATTTGTACCAAAAACAAACAACCTTGCAGTAGGTTTGGTCTAATATGAAAGGACGTAAAATTTGGAATTCTATACAGAAAGATAAGGCTACTCACCAACTCTCCTTAACTAGGCCACAAAATTAAGTACATATTTTGTCTTCTGAGGTTCAAGATAGTGGACAACCTTTTCCTCATAAAGATATACCAGTTCCATTCAGAAACATCAAGTGTTATATTAAATTAGAAGAATATCTCAATATTAGAAGACTATGCGTTCCTCATATGGAGTTTGTTATATGATACATTACCTTGGACTAATTCTATGTCAGAAAGATAGCAATAACTCATGGAATTTATCTTGCACACTCAGATTTCGATGTTATAAGATATATACTTCACAAACTTTGATGGTGCTGGCACAGATCTTAAACATGAATCTAAGAACTGCATATGCTTGGGTAACTTGGGCAGCAGACAATCAGAAAAACACCAATCGACCTCAGACACTAATAGTTGCAACCCATCATTTGTTCCTTTTGGCATGACCATTTGCTTCATTATGTACTTTATCAATTTCAAGAGTACATTATTTTGTAACTCACTTTCTTAGACTAACATAACTGTGCACCCTCTTGGAAGTTATTCAACATCAATATTAGAATTTACTCAACCCCATTCTATCCAGGAAGAGTAGCTGGGCATAATTCATATTCATATCTTCCCCTCAAAGACAAGTTTAGAAGCTGCTAGTTATTCACCAATATCAATCATATATGTTCAATGCTACATGCATGTCATGCTAGTTATTCACTCCAATTTTGCCTGAGATTTTCATATTGAAAAAATTAATTAAAAAAAAGTTTTTAAATGTTTATGCTCCTATATTATAGTGGAAATTTACTACAAAAGTTACTTTCTAACTTCTTTTCTTTCTCTTCGTTGTTTTTTTTTTGTTTGATTGGCTTAGTTCCTAAAACCAAGGCAACTTAATAGTTTATTGTTTGCCCCAAAAATTCTACAAAATATTTTACTGTCATGCTTCTATATTTAGAGAGAACAGGGGAAGAAAAGGGCAGTTGGACCTGGAAGGTGAGGAAGGCGAGGCCGCGGAAGTTGCCGGAGTCCGGGAATCGCGAGAGCTGGAGGTGTTGGATGGGGCCGATGTCACCGAAGAGGTCCCGGATTTGCTGTTCGGTGGTGGAGTAGGGCATCCCGCTCACCACCACCTTGTTGGGCTCATACGAATCCCCGCCGCTAAGAGGGCCCTCTTCTTGCCGCGGCGCTTCTACCGGTTCCTCGGCCTCTTCCGCGGCCGCCGGCACGGGCTGGCCCCATTTATCTTTCTTTGCTTTCTTCTTCTTCTTTCGGTTCTTTCCTTCTTCGCCTTCGTACGCCATCGCCGCCTCTTTACCAGCTCGGCGGAGTCGCTGGTTGCTGTCTGGCAAAAGGAACCCGAGTCTTCTGATATGGCAACGAGGCGGAATCCCCGCCGTTGGATTTCCTAACGAGAGAATTATAGAATCCAGTTAATATAAATAATTAAATATCACTTATAATCTACAATATCTATTATCTTATTAAATTTATATATCAATTAAATCTACAAATATATCAAATATAAATAAATAATAAAAGAATAAAATAATTGGGCCAGATGGGCTGGGATCAGATTTTAACCTCCAAGCCCAAGGTCGGCCTATTTATTAAGAAGTTGAGGCTCTTATGTTTGCAAATGTATACGGTGCTCTCACAATCACCGGGCAATTTCTGCTCTTCCTACAACAGATGAAGTCCTTGACCTCCTATTCTGAATCACCTCAATGCTTTTACATAATCTGCTAATTTAGCGGATTTTATTGAAAGCGCATTTGGATGTCTAAGCCCGAAATCTTATGAAATTCATGGTTAGATCAAGACAACTAACGAAGTTTGGCTGGATTATACTCATGAGAAAGTTTTTGTGCACCCCATATGTTGCACAAAAATTGACATGAAGCATGCCACCAACCACATTGGAACACGTACTCATTATTTCTCATACGTATTTAATAGTACATTTAATGCCTGCAATTCCACTTTTTATTTGAAATTTTGAATGACAAAAATGTCTCTTATCTTTTCAAAAAATTATGATATCATGTGGTCAAATTAATGACTTTCTGCATACATGATATCATAATTTTCTTCGAGAAGTCATAAAGACAGAAGGTCATTTTAGTCATTGAAAATTTATAATTTTTAAATGACAAAAATGCACCTCCATTTTTATGATAGCTTATATACAAGAAGTCATAATTTGACCGTAAGATATCATGATATGGCTGCAGAATATCGTAATTTTTCAAAAGAAGTGAAGTGTTTTATTTTCAAAATTTCAAACAAAAAGAGGACCTGCAGGTATTAAATGCAAGTTAGAAAATGGTAGCTACATGGCCCAATCAGGTGAGATGATATATTTTTCTATATCGGATGTGGTGTATAAAGAATTAATCTTACACTCATAAAATTATTGGAGTGGGTCAGCCTGAATCACATAAGAAGAAAAAAGATATGCTGAGATCTTTTTCTCTCTATAGGATTCAGATCGGCCCACTCCAATAGTTGATTGAGTTCTTATAAATATGAGCCTAACCGAGTCCAACTTAATTGATTGTCTTGACTTAAACTTAGAATTCTCATGAGATTTTAGATCCAACCATTCAAATAGGCCCACAAGTGTTAAAATGATCCTATCCTTAAGTGGCTTCGTACCTGAGGATACAAAGCGAGTTGGGTTAGCCAGGCTCCATGTTGATTAGATATATACAACTTGTACCAAACCATGTGCAATTTGACGCACGATAAACTAATCAGGTGTCTACAGGTTTACTATCTAGATTAGCAAAACTTATTTTAACTCGTTCAGTGTTAAAATAATTCAGAGGAATTATTTAACATGCAGGTCTCCATTCTATATTCTCTTTGTAATTCAGAGGAAGAGACCAGCGATCACCTCTTCCTCACATGCTCATATTCAAAGTAAATATGGCAACGAATAACCATGACGCTTGGCATATATACCACAAATGTCAGTATCAATAGAGCATCTATAAACAATATGGAGGAAGAATCTACCATAACAAATAGCAAAGCAATCTTGGGACCGTGTAGTGTTTGCAGCATACTGGAAACTATGGAAAGAATGTAACCATGGCAGATTCTATTCTGAGGCAAATACTCTGTCTAAACTGTTGAACCTCTGCATCACTAAGATGGAAACTTGGAATGCTATAAATCGGAAAAAATTGAGATTAGCCAAAGGAACAAATCATATGGCACTTCGACCAGGCAAGGCAATAGAAGACCAACATGGATGCATCCAGCCACATAGCTCTCCAAACCCTTTGTCCAACTGTACATAACTAAGAAAACCATGGGGTTATCTGGCCTCATGTAAATCTGAGCTCTTCTGTCCAACTGTACATTACTTAGAAACTATGGGATTATGTGAACTGTTGAACCTCTGCATCACTGAGATGGGAACTTGGAATGCTATAAATCGGAAAAATTAAGACAGCCGAAGGAACAAATCATATGACACTTCGACTAGGCAAGAAATAGAAGACCAACATGGATGCATCCAGCCATATAGCTCTCCAAACTGATCTTTGTCCAACTGTACATACCTTACAAACTATGGGTTATCTGGCCTCATGTAAATCTGAAAGTATTTGTCTAACTGCACATAACTTACAAACTATGGGGTTATCTGGCCTCATATAAAGTAGTAGTGATCACCCCACCCCCCCCCCAACATATGTCTAATTACTCTTTCCAATGAACAAAAATCATATGAGGCGAGCACTAGAGAAAAAAATTATGGGATAGATTTTCGATTTTGCCATATTTCTTTAATACTAGTCTTAAAGAAAAAATTTAAAAGTCAAAGACTCCTCCTATTAATAGAGTCGTTAGTCTTGTAATTCAAAATAAAAAAAAATGATATTCTCTTTTCTTTATTTTATAATATGCCTTTTATCGATATATACTATATGGTCAAGTAATGCACATCAAGCAAATTAATTATCAAGCAAGTCAATACACACCTTCAGATAAATTAATACATAATTTTGTAGTATGAAATTTACCAATATATAGTATATGACCAGATGATACACATTTAGCAAATTAGTCATTTAGCAACCCAATACACATATTCAAATAAGCTTACAGTATGTATTGGCTCACTTTTAGATATATATCAAATAAGCTTATAGTATATATTAAAAAGTTGATGAGTGTGTATCACCAAACTATGTAGCATGTAGTGGTGAACATAATGCTCCAGAAACTAGGTTTTCTTGAATGTGTATATTGGATTGCCAAAAACTAATTTACTAAATATGTATTATGTAGCCGTATACTGTGTATTGATGAACTCTATATTTAAAATTATGTATTGATTTATTTGGATGTATGTATTAACTTACTTGATAATTAATTTTAGTATATATCATATGACCATGTAGTATGTATCCGTAAAAAATATATACTGAAAATAAAAAAAAATTTTTTAATCATGAAATTGACAACTTCATTAGTAGAAAAGTTTTTGACTTTTAGATTTATTCATTAAGATTTGTATTAAGAGAAACGTATCAAACTCTGAAGCCCACCCCATAATTTTCCTTTAATGCCCATCCCATATGATTTTTGTTCTTTTCCAATGGTTTGCTTTAGCTCAAAGCACAAACCATTGCCATCTGTACATGCATCTGAGTTTTCTTGTTATTTAAACCCACTACTAATAGAAAATCTGGATGGGTCTGCCTCCCATTTAGATCTAT
>KE505085.1:158636-171945 GCA_000441515.1 Elaeis oleifera
ATATATAATTTTAAGCACTTCAAACAAATCCAAATCCAAAATATTTGAGCGGGTCTCCTTTGGTGTGCTGATATCCCTCGTCGAACTGTCATCTATCAGTCACTGGTCTTTGGTAGTTCACGTACAAGATTTGTGTGCAGAAGAATGTGCTGAAGAACAAGTAGGGATGCAACCGAATGCACAAGGTGAACATGTCCGAGAACCTTCAATTTAGGAAAAAGATACTGACTGAAACGAAAATTATAAAGAACAGGATGACAAATGCTTTAGTGTGCATTCATGGAGTTCACTCCATTCTATCTTGGTAGAACAGAAATCATATGGATTGGTTCCAACCTCTGCCATCTTACTCTTGTTATTGATCTCCAATAAATTTGGCACCGATTTCATTCAAGAATTTTATTGGTCATGAATGCTATGCTGTTGGAGATACGGCTCATAACCACTGTGTATTTCATTGATTCCCACGATGATATCCCACACTGACCCATCAATTTTTGAATTTTGATTAGATTGTTAAGTTTGACATGATATCACCGTCGCAACGAAAATCTTCACCCTAGCTATGATGACAAATGTTTTAGTTAGTTTTTGGGTGGCTTCTATTGGTGCAAATATAAATGCCTTTTATTAAAGTGGGTGAAAGTCTTGCAACAACATAAAGTGAGGTTAAAGTCACTTGATTGCCAGAGACATCTGTTCTGTTGAACTGCCAAAAAGAACGAATTCACATCACTTGAGAAAATTAAATAATAAATTACGAATATTTCGAAACCTATTATACAATCTAATGTTCTATTTGTTAAAAAATATATATAGGAGGCTAGGAGGTTCGGTGAGTGTTGAATTTATCTAGAAGTGAAACTCAAAAGAGTCCCTTGATAGTCTCGTTTAGTTCTTATATTTTCTAAGCTAGTTGTTTCATTTTTTCTGGATATACCTAAGTTAGTTGTTTCAATTCATAACTTCCCTTTCTTCTTGTTTCTTTCTGGTTACTCTGTTATACTGCCCTTGCATGACTCGGCTATGAGTGGCAAGTATCTCATTTTGATATTTCCATGTACCTTTGCCATAATTATCATTTATTCCATAACCAGCTATCCTAATTGATCCTTTCAATGCAAACAGTAACATCAAATTTTTTTTAAAAAAATTCAATAGCAAAATTGTTATGAACATTTTATTGGCTTTTTAGTTCAAGATGACCAATAGAAAGACTTATTCCATCTGAATTAGTCATGCGCATTTTATGTTACCATCTTTTCTACACATTCGTGGCATGCATCATCCATGACATAAATTTATAATGGAAAAGTTCAAAACAAAATAATCCGAAATATCTTGTCATTTGATTAGATCTCAGCCGTCCATCGGGGAACAAAAGGTGGAGGTATGCTTCATGTGAACACCAAAGAGCCTTTCAGCACAATTAGGCAAGCAACAACAAGAGATTCTCTAGCGGTTGGGACCATCCACCCGCCATGTGTTTTTTTTTTATATATTCTTCTATGGCTGGGCATCATGTTTCATACTCTCTTTTTTGTACAAGCACTTTGTCACGCAAAGTATTTACTCGTGGAGCACATTTTCCCACGGTCACCAGTCACCAAATCCGCGTTTGGGCGAGACTACAACGCTCGCCTCTTGGCAATTCGATGGGTTATTGACTCGATCTCCCTGATTCCTCCACCTAAAAGGCTACGAAGGCCGACTTCTCGTTTTCTATTTTGGTTGGCAAAAAGCATCACATGCATGGTAAATTTCAAATCATGTGGAACCATTCTACATGCCCTTAGTTGGCCATTTATAAGTTTCCAACATGGCTTAGAAAAAGGACCGCGGCCTTAAACAGTCCATAAATTAGTTTATGGGACCGTTGTTTCGGCCGTCTTGCCCTAGTTCCAATTAGGGTTTTTTTTTTTTTTCCCTCTCTCTTTCTTTCTTTTCATTTTTTTTTTTTTTATTTTTATTGAAATTGACTACATTAAGAAACCTTAGTATAAATACATCCACAAGCATTTGACATAATCAAATCATGCATGGAGATGATGGAGAATCTCAACTACAGGTGCCCAAACTATACCGTTCTCCTCCCTGTAGGTGTGCCTGATTAGGCGATTGGAGCACCGTACAATATCTTCGAACATCAAACAGTAGGGGGATGATGGTCTTTTGGGAGCTCAGATCTGTTGACAATCATGAAATGACTGTCTTATAGTCCCCATCTAATTACTCTATTGACATGCAAGGTAAAAATGGCATATACCAAGCCCTCCCATAAAAGAAGGATTTGCTGGATAGTCTTATCTCAAGTAAAGATGAAAGAGCTCGAATGGGTTTTACTTGATCACCATCTTCCTGCATGCATCAGGAATTGTCCTATTGCCTTCATGACGACCATAAGAATATCTTCTGTGTATGCATTAACCAGGATGTATGCATGGATATATTTTATGTGTCTATATATATCTAATATGAATATCTTCTGTGTATGCATTGACCAGGATGTATGCATGGATATATTTTATGTGTCTATATATATCTAATATTTTTCTTAGAATAAAAGTAAGCATCCAAAATCCTAGCGTCCGCCTTTCCATAGCATGCGCTTTAATCAAAAGAAAGTAGACATTTTTCAAAAAATTAGACTATATTTATATGAAAGAAATAGGGGGACCGTGCACATTAAGTTCATACTAGTTAATAGTGAATCTTCACCACAATAGATCACATTAAAGAAGTTTCAAGACATCAATGATCTAACTCATGATTTTCTATTAATACCTCAAAATTCTCTTTTTTCCCCTAAAACAAAACAAGAAGAATACATTTTTCTGTAACAGGAGTTTTAACTTAATTTTTTGTTCCTTTGACTTCATCACCTTTCATCATTATTGATATGTTTTATTTAACTTCTGTAACAGGAGTTAACTAAACCAAGTTGCTAATACCCTCAGACCAATCTGAATCCCCTTAAGTCAATGTTCTCAAAATAAAGCTTTAATAGTACAACATAAGGGGCTAACATTTAAGAAACCATGTATGGTGATTTCAGAGTAGGTGACCATTAACATGGGTTTCAGAATTTGAATGGTGCTTATATCAGCGACAGAAAAGCTATCTTTAATTTCACCAGTTCAACCATGCATACCACATGCAATTCTTTATAATTAGGTTGGTGTTTGGTCTAGATCAGGAGAAGAAATATGGATTTTGCTACAAAAAAATAAGATGAAATGCATTTGTGCTGGTCAACAATGAGCCTTGCAATGATACCATGCATATGTACACCATACTAGTAACATGGGAAAGTAGGGGTGAGCATGGACCAAGAGGCTGATTTGAGACTAAACAATTCTCTTCTAAAGCAACATAATTTCAATATACAAACCATCTTACAAGTTACATCTGTCCATGACCTTATTATATGGTTGCAATGGTGAGAGCCAATTCCTAACCCAATTTTTTTTCCTTGTCTTCATCTCTCTTATAGGTAATAAAATGAACGTAATCCACCAACCAAAAGTAAGAGCACCAAGTTACGCAAACTGCATTAGGAGAGAGGTGTCAACCCACAGATCCGAGTTCATTTGGCTTGGTACTGAGCAGTGCCACCAATCACCCAAAAAAGTCACTCACCATTCACTTTGCCTCCCTATGTGGCACGTCTAACCGTGCCAGTTACAAGGCAGCGAGGAGAATACGAACGCACCAAGTGACTTTTTGAGTCACACTATAGCATTTAGAAAAGCATTTTGGCATGAAATTTCCTAGTAGATCCCTTTAAAACAAGGTCCAATTAAACAAGCAAATCCGCAATCAGTCCACAGAAAGCGAGAAGTGGACAGAACTATTTTAGAGCGTGAGAGGTTTGAAGGGCTCACTAACAAGAAAACTTTTGAAGGGCCAAATGTTGTCGTTCTAAGTGTCGATACCCACCTCTACCCCACTTTCTTCCCATCCAAGTAAGGACAAGAATAAAGGCACTCTTAAGGCTTCATTGCGTTTGTGTCCACAAATTTGTTTCAAATCCCTTTATGCCTGAATGTAGTGGATAGGTTATACGTGGCATGAGTAATTCTTTGTGGACTGCATGTGGTGCAACAACAGTATACCGCTCTTTTTTATTGTACCATATAGTCATGTTTTTCAATACAAATTAAATACGTCAGTTTCTAAAAAGTCATAATATGTCTATAGGATATCATAACAAGTCACGGAATATCATAATTTTTTTAAAACAGAGAGATATTTTCATCATTCGAAATTTTAAAATAAAAATAGAACTGTAGGTATTTAATGAGCATTGAAAAGTGAAAGCTACGTGGTCCAATGTGATAGTGCATTGCACTCCATGTCAATTTTATTGCACCGCATGCGGTGTACAAAATATTTCTCATGTGGCATTCTCCTTTCGACAAACAGAGGGGTCCAAGCCATGTCTCATATGTATAGCTCCACTGATCAGGCCCTGTGGACAGCATGGAACTGGCCTCATACTTCCCACGGCTTAGATGGCCTTCCATTATATTCGTAGCAAGTCATGGAGTTCAGCCTGATTCAAGGACAGTGTGATTGATGGGCTTAGTGAGAGTACTACTTCACCAAAGTGATCTCAGCCCCCCTCGGATCGAAGTCAATTCGGGTTGTTTGTCCCATTCATGGGCTATGTCCAGAGCTGACTTTGACCTAATTTCAACAATAACTGAAATGGACTATTGCAATAGAGAACTAAGGTCAGGTGTTTAATTACAAGCAACCGAACCTAAGAGTTCGGTTGGTTGGAGATAATCTGGCATGGAAATAAATCCTATATCAGAATATCTTGTTTGGTATAAAAAAAGGACAAGATATGATAATATAAATTGTAGATCATATATTTATTTACTGAGAAAGAAGAGAGAAAATGCCACCTTCATGTTGGACTGAGGTAATATGAAATTATCGTTGCTTGATAGAATTGCCCCCATTTTTTCATTAAAACCCACAAATGCCCCACTTTTAATATTGTCAATTCCACAACTAATGATTTGATATTTTTCTCAATTGATCAATTAATGGTGTGGTCATGTTTAAATATATTTGATAATAAAAAATAAAATATAATTTACTTATAATAAAATATATTTTTAATGTATGTATAATTAATTGAAAATATTTTATTAATTTATATAAATATATTTCAATATTCAAAATAGTTCATATTAACAACCTTCATATAAGTGAGCTATAAGTGATCAATAAATGAATTGAATTAAAAATATCATTATTTGAATTATTTACTTAAGGACATTGTTGGAATATAAGATTATAATTGCATATAAGATTACCTCTAGTCAAATATAAAATTTTCTTTGATACAGTTTTCAATGTAATTTTTCCACTAATCCAATATGGTAAAGTTGTTTCTTCTGCTAATATTTCTTAGATAAATAATTTCTAAAATCATTCAGGTTATCTTGTAATTTGATGGACCTTAACCAAACAAGCCCTAAAAGTTTTGGCTTCTTTACATTCACTCCCTATTTTTAGAGCCCAAGCAGCAAGCATTCCAATTATGGCGGAGCTTCTATCCACAACCATTTGATCAATTTTACATAATTTCGTTGGTATTAATCAATAGTTCTCTCCTACCTCACTACTTGGGATAGAGATAGAAGGGAATAACCAGAGTTCATAGAGGATAATGTCATGGGCTGGTTTAACCAGTCAGCTTAGCTTCTCATTTAAAGGTGTGCAGTTTAGATCCACTGCAACCTTAAAGCCAAGTTTTCACTTTAAACCCCCTTGCCGCGCATCACAAATTTTTAGGTTCAAACATATTTCATGATGTCTGCTCTATTAATTATGTTCAGATCTCAAAATCTTTTACGTTGGTGAATGGGCCAAAAGGGAGGAGGTCAGAGGATGAATGGACGGATTAGATTCAGCCTTTACTTGCCCTTTCTCTCCCATTTGCTAGCCACGTGTAAGGTAAGACGCAGGACAACTGGGACCAAACTGGGGGAAAAGGTGTGAAGCCAGGCAGGACTTTGCAAACTTTTTAGATTTTTATATCGTTCAAGTCTTCACTTGTACAATAAGGGCACTCGTGTCATCACATCCGGTCCTCTGGAGTCGTAAACAACAGTCCTTTGTAAAAATGGGCCTGGGAACACCTGTCCTACATGTTTTAATAGGGGACACGTAGATGCTACTAGAGAGGTAATTAAACAAGTAGGATAAAACAGAGGTTACATATTGGGTCTGGAAACCCAAACTATATATGTTACTAATAAAAATAATAAAATGAACATGAATCCTAATAGACCCTTTTTCAAAGAATTCAAATCTGCTTATCAGGTAACTCTGGTGTAGGACAAATTAAGAGTCTTGTAATCTTATTACATGAAGAGTATCACGTAAATAATTTTTTTATTTATGTTGATTTAGCTTAAATTGAAGTTGTCATAGGAAACATAAACTAGCACGAATTCTTTGACTAAAACGGGTAGATGCCCAAGGCTGAAGTTTGTTAAAGCTCTTCCAATCAGACTTCGATGTGTATTTTTTTCAAATAAAATATTGATGCGAAATTTATGTAGTTATATTTGTTTTCTAGTGTATCCCTTTCGGAATCATAACCTATGCACTCCTAGTATGAGGCTGGGGATTCCCTAGCCTGCCCTGTCCACCTAATAAAGTAGTTTGGTATCAAAGAAGGGTCCATTCTATGGAGTATAGCTTCCAACAACAGGTGGTACCAAACCCATGAACGGTGGTCTTCATGTCATTAATAAGCTGCTTATGGAAGGTCGCTTACAATCCAATGGAGAGGCCAAAGCATGGTGCCCTTAAATCGTACGCGAGATTTCTCAAGCATTCGACCATGTCATGGTTCTAGCATCATCTTTACAGTACTAAAATTTTGTATTGCAGTTGATGACTTTTAGCATCAAAACCACATGAAGTCGCCTACATGAACATCCCTTCTCACGCCCTTTACTAGCTGGGAAGGGCCCTTCACTAGATGAAAGTTAGCTAGGCTTTGCAAAAGAGGAAGCATTTCCCTTATTTCACGTCCATTAGTATATAGCCTAACTCGAAGCATCATTCTCTTGTTTCATGAAATCAAAAACCAGTCCAAGAACACGAGTTCAGACCTCAGATGAGACACGCACCGCCAATTACAGTCTCCACTTTGACAAATCTTTCAATAAACTCTTAATCGTCCAAAAGCCAAATTGTACCACTTGGCCCCTCATAAAATCAAGACACTATATATATATATATATATATATCCTTACGCGGGACATCATCCTCACTGCCAACAAAGCAACTAAGATTATGAGGCCCAGCTGTCAATGGGCAAATACCGGCCATGAGATGTTGAAAACCAGGTTAGCCCACACACGCGGATTCTGCGTTGGCTTCTAACACACAACATCATCAAAGGTTTCCGTCCGACCCCCGGACACCCGGCCCTTTCGTGCACACGAATGCAACCCATTTCTCTATTCCCCCAAAGCGAAGCAACTTCCCACCTCTTAAAACGCCCCACTTATGTCCCCAACGAAAACAATGCACAACAATCTTGTGACAATAATATTACAATAATGACTCGAATCATGGCCATGCAGAAATAGAATAAATGCTTAAATAACAATGTTAAATAACAGTGTCCGCATTAATGTTATATGAATTAGTACTATTATTATCATTAATCAGCAAAATTAGAAAGGAGAGAGAAAGTTGGTGATAACCACAACAACAACAACAACAACAATCATAATAATAATAACAACAATGATAATAATATTTAATAATGATGACAACCTCAGCCTAACGCCACGCGGAAGCGACCGTGAGGACTCGGCCCGACCAGCAGAAGCAGAGTCCGCCGGCCTCCTCCTTCACCGTGAACCCGGGTTTGGACCGGAGCGAGGCGGCGAGCCTGGCCTTGACCGGCTCGGCCACGGACGGGCCGAGTGGCACGGACCGGAAGCCGGCCATTCCCATGCGTGCCCGCCACTTGCCAAAGACCTCGCAGCGCTCGACCCGGTCCGCGCCCTCCCGGGCCACCGAGTTGGCCGCCTTCCGGGCGAGGCACGCCTCCACCAGCGCCCGCTCCCCGCTCTCCCGCCCAACCGACGCCTCCAGCGACTCCAACAGCGCCCCGTAGTGCCCGCACGCCTCCGCGAACCGCGCCGCGAATGGCGCCGTGTTGCCGTTCATGTCCTGCTCCACCAGCACCACCACCCGCGGCCCCAAGGACTTCACCCGACGGAGGAGCTCGTCGCGGGGATTCGCCGGGGTGACGCTCTCGTCCGCTACCCGTGAGAGCACGAACGCCAGGTTCACCGCCAGGGCCTCCCGGGCTCGCACCCCAGCGCCGCCTCATTCAGCTCCGCCACCCGCCGGCACACGATGTTGAACCGCAGCCCACCCGGACCGCTGTGCCAGCTTTGCCAGCAGGTCGCCGACCATGCTCAGCCCGCCGCTGCCGTTGTTGAAGGAGTTAAATGGCGAGGCCGGGTCGGCGACGGCGGTGATCTTGATGAAGGGGGCCTGGCGGAGGGATGGTGGCGGTGGCGCTCGGCGAGGGCGTGGATGAGGGAGACGTACTGTCTCCCCTGCCCAAGGTCGAAGTCGAGGATGTGGATCCTGGAGTAATCCCTCGTGGCCTCGAGGATGGCGAGATTGGCGGCGAAGAGGGCGTGCTTGAAGCAGGGGGAGAGATCGTAGAGCATCTGGGTGGCCGCCAGGTGCTTGGCGCTGCAGAGCTCAGCAAACGGATGACGAAGCGCCCCGGACGACGGCGGCTGCTCTATCCGCGAGTACAGCGCCGCCACCATCATCGCCGTGAGCCGCTGTTCGGGATCGCCGTGGGGTTCGCTGCCCGCTTCAGCACAGAGAGATTCGCCGCCGCGGCCTCCAGATTCCTGTCCACGATCGCCGCCACGGTGACGGAGAGCATCTGCCGCGAGGCGTGGCCGAGGGAGGGAGCAGGAGGCGGAGGAGGACGCAGTGGAGGAGGAGGAGGTGGTCGGCGAAGGGGAGAGCGGGTTCTGGGCTGCCGACGCGGCCGGTGGTGGCGGGGAGATGAGCTGTTGCATCGTCTCGCTCCACTCGCTGGTGGTCACCGCCGAGCAGCCCGACGCGCAGACCTCGTCCTCGTCCTCGTCGTCAAGGAGCCGCCTCTCCAACTCGAGCAGCCGGTTCCGCATCGTGGTGGACTTGTTCTCCGACTCGGTCACGCAAGACGGCGCAGCCGCCGCCGACGGCGCCGCCGAGAAGGAGAAATCCGGCGGGTTCGGGTTTGGTGCTGCCTTCTCACATGTCCGCCCAAACCAGAAGAAATACAAGAGCCAGACAGAGCGGAAGAAGAAGAAGAAGAAGACGGGTGAGAGTGGAGAGATCCGGGGGGAAAAAGACGCCGACGACGACGAGAGATCGACCATAGAGAGAGGGGAGATGGGAGAGGCAAGATGGGTCCTCTGCCTCACCGATCGGAGAAAAGAGCGTGCTGATACTGCAACCTCTGCTGCCACTCCATCTCGTTGAGCGACCGCTTCAGTACACCTCCGGCCGCCGCGGCTCCTCCTTCGCCACCGGCGGGCTCCGATCGGTTCGTGAACGGCGGCATCTGGATCGCGGATCCGGCCCGAACCCGAACCCACCGCGGAGATCGCGCCCCTGGAACCCAGACGCCATGGCTTCGCCAAGATTACGGAACAAAGGACGATCGATGATCAGAACCACCGAAACCCGAATCTAAGAGCCCTCTCTGCTGCTGCTGCTGCTGCTGCTCATCTCTCGCGGCAGCTTTCTTCTGCCATCCCATCCGCCGAACTCAAATAAAAAGCCTCCCTTTCTGCCCATTTTATATCTATTTCCTCTCCCTTCCCATCCGCCCCTCTCTCCTCTCTCGATACGCTCATTATTATAATAATAAATGCATATAATAAGGCGGGGGAATGGGTGAGGGAAGAGATGAGCCGGGTCGCGCCCTTCCATCTCCTCTGGAAAACCGGGAGTGGCCGGTGACGGGACCCGCACACCGCCACGCTTCGGTGGGGGCCAGTTTCTTCCGTCCGTTTCCGCTGATTTCAAAATTTGGAAAATCTGGCGACGTTGGCGAGGCCACGGCCACTCAAATCCAATTGCTCTCCGCCTAAACCTCCTTTTCGTAGCCCCCACCGCCCTTTTATAAAAGCCCCTCTCCTTCTGACCAATTTACCCGCCTAAGATTCCATATTCTAAGCAACCTCACCGTGGCTTCTCTCTGACCATTCTGCCCTCTCAAGATTCCACGTTCCAAGTCATCCCACCGTGGTTTCTCCCGCTAATAACAATGTTGGAAAGGGGTGATCTAGTCACATGCAGAGAATTTTCTTTAAAGAGGAAAAAAGAAAAAGGGATAACCGGGAGTTTATGGAAGGGGCTGGCAAGCTACGGTTGCGTGCGGGCGCGAGGTGGAATCGGTTAGGAAACCGAACCATCCATCGACCCACCACCGCCCATGGAGGAGAGAGAATGTGAAGAGGGACTCTCCTCGTGACACGTGGTGGCCAACAAAAACCGAATGTTCCGTGCCATTGTCAAAACCACCCTTGCGGCGCTCCATCCCGAGGGTGGTCGTATCTTTCGCGAAAGAAGGATTCACTTTCCTTCGCACGTGTCCACCGTCGGATCACATAATGACCGCTTTAAATCGTGTGCAGGATATGATCGGACGGTCGATGTCATGAAAGTAGATCAATCATTCTTCCGCGCGAACGATAGAACCGAAACCACTCCATATGAGCTGTGGAAACAAGACGAGTCAAAATGGTTAGATATTAGATGGATGGGTTGCTTAAGGAGCGATGCCATGGACCATGTCTTTGAGAGTTACTACCAGTACCACTCTCGCAGTGAGGGGGATTTGACGTGCCCCATTTGGACCTCTTCCACGGTGGGGTCCCTTCGTATAGTTAAGAGAGAGCTCTATCATGGGTTCAGATTAAAACTGATGGGTACGGTTTTGGGCCGAGAAATGCGAGGCATTGAAGACTTGGGGCCGGGTCATGATAATTCTTGAAATTGTGCAGTCGCAGTATTAGTCTTATCAGCTAAGATTACGCACTCTAAATTCCAGTAGATCATCCAGCCAGATGTAAGTTAACAAGTCCATACCATGTGTGGAATCATTTTAGTATGTGGTCCACCAAACTTCCATTTGAACGTGATAGGTCGTTTTTTGTACTGAGTAGACTCGACATATGATTTGCGTGGATGGCAGATCATGATGTGGATGAAGTATTCATGATGGAAAATGAAAGTCCGTAGAGAAATCAGTTGAGAACTATATTTGATGCTTATCTCACTCTAAATTTCCAAGCTCAAGCAGCATCACTTTATGGATGATTAGATAGATAAGAAGTACATCATTTATATTTCAAACTGGGCTCAATGAAAAATGGGCTCAGTGAAGTACTCAATGAAACAAAATTTATATTTCAAACATAAGAGATATTCTTTATCCATTGCTTCGATGAAAAAAAGGTACATCATTTTATCCGATTGAATTATATGATGTTATTAATAACAAATAATATTTAAATATAATTTAACTATTTTTTTCTAACTTTTTTCTGATCAAAATGTCATTTATCTCTATTTACTCTATTTTGTTCATACTTGATCAAGATATCTTCAATAATAACAGATCATCATAATAATGAACAGGATATTATAGAAAATAATATAATATTATAATAATGATATGACATCTTATGACATTCTATTGCATTCTATGAACAATTATCGAGAAGTAATATTACTGACGCAGGATATCATACGAAATACAGGATGTCATATCATTATCCAAAATATCATAAGATTCATAGGAAATCATATAAGACATTAAAAATAATAATAGTATCTTTTTTTGTTCTATGATATTTTGAACAATATATATAATTTTTTATTTTTTATATGACTTTTTAATAATTATTTATAGGATGTAAAAGAATGTCATATTATTATCATGACGTTTTATTATTTTCTATCATATCTCGATAATTATTCATAGGATATAAAAGGGTATCATAGGATGCAAAATAATGTCACATTATTATTAAGATATTTCGTTGATTATTATGAAGATTTTTTTTAAAAAATTATATTTTATTAAAAAATTAAAAATTAAACTGTATTAAATATCGATCTAATTATTAATTACGTTATATAATTCAATTCAATAAACTAGTTTTTTTTTTTTTTTTCATGGGATGACGGACAAAAAAAAAAAATCTCCCAAACATAAATGCATATTAGAAGGGAGTGCATTAATATATTTATTGTTTGGCCTGTCTATGTAACATAGATCAATAGGTAAATTTAAAATGTGGGGACAAGAAGGTCCTCTTGTCTTGATTTCAATGCTCGAGCAGGACGCCAAACCTGCCAAAAGCATTGGCCGATACTTTCCCTTGCTTTGGGTTTTTAACAAAAGGACAAAAAGCTGCCCTAAAATATCATTTGATTCGAAACCTCCCACCGATATTTCCGTCCAAGCATCCTCTTGACAAAAGCAAGCGGAGGAAGAAGGAGAGGAAAAGTCCAATTGTCTAGGGGCACTTGAAGCGATGATGTGGCCCGTTAAAATATGGAAACAAATAAATCAGATGACCGCAACAAGCGCATTGTATCTTGATGCCAAATATGGTTTGAAACTTATTAGCCAAATATGAAAATTTTTCTTCCTTTTTTGGGGGGGTGTACCTGGGTCCAAGATTGTCTTTAAAGTTTGGCAATCTCGATAAACATGGGCCTGATATGATTTGGAAGTATGGAATACAAATTTTAAATAACTTGGATTTTGATAGGGTTACATACGTATAAGGTTGGGGCTGGCTTGATTTCAGTCCAACTGATGACCCCACTGATACCACAAGCAGTACGAGGCAGCTTTGCTCTGGAATCACATAGGATTCCATCGGTGTGCATGACTTATTTTGTAACGTGAAAACAGGTCGGCAACAAGCCCACAAATGTTAGGCAGGTGGTTGCGTCAATTATGTCAACGATAAAAGAATAAATCCAAGAGTTAGTTGCAAATGAAAGCATGGAGTACATAGAGGGGCTATGAAAGGTGTGGTAGGTAAGCCTTCTCTCTCCGTGTGTTTGATAATGTGAATGGACTTACAAAGAGAGCCCATAAAGGGACCTAACACAGCGCCCTGTGCTTCACTCAGAAGATACCAACTTGGACTTGACATAGCATGTTGTTCTGCCTCTCTCTCTCTCTCTCTCTCTCTCTCTCTCTCTCTCTCTCTCTCTCTCT